>JZLH01S0376583.1:0-13452 GCA_001188425.1 Eucidaris tribuloides
GGCTCACAATTGTCAGTATTTTTTTTGTAACCACGCATTATTCTCATTGGCTACCTGCGTGGGTCCTGGTAGCCTAGAGCTCCTGTGAGTTACGTGCTGACTGTGCTTGTCCCTCAAATTGTCGGTGAACTGGGCAGCAAGAGGCTACCACGCCTCACTCCAGTGGAGCTGGGAGTTACGATGGGTGGTGCTATAGGCTTAATTTCATAAATGTTTTAAATTTATTATTGTTATAATGAATATACATTGTATACAGCACCTTGAGCACCCTTTGAGTGGATACATGTGCATAATAAATAGACATCATTATTAGTATCATTATTATGATTATTACAACATTAAAAGCCACCATAGGGGGGATGGGGGACGGGGACGGGGGGATGGGGGGAATGGGGGGATGGGGGGGATGGGGGCGGCCCCCTAATATTTTGAAGTAATGAAAATAACAGGAATTTTACAGTTTATTGAAAATTTTGTGCCCCCCCCCCTATTGTTTTTCATTTGGCTGGTACAATATTTTTCTAGTGGGCAGAAAATGGTTTTGGAAGTCATCAGCACCTTGTCAGATGAAGTTTGGCTTGTAATTTGGCAGGTAAAAAATGTTTTTGGCGGGCAAAATTTTCCCAACAGATTTTTCACTGCCCATAAGATTTTACCATAGTGCCGCCCCCCTGGGATGACCTACCTGTCCCCGGGTGATACACAGCTCAGGAGTAGACACCATGGTGGATACCTCCTCTCCATTGATGGATGCCTTCAGACAGGCCTGCAAGAAAGAAGATGGGTGGGGACATGATAAGATGATTATCTCAACATCCACACACACAAAATATACTTGTCTAGCATGAAATCAATGTAAAACTGCTCTATGCACTTTACATGCTCTCCAGATTATAAAATTACATTACAATTCCAGATATGTTTGTGAGCTTCTGCTTAAATAAATCAATTGATGTACATAATCGAACATGTGCTAGCAAACTATTCCATATTTTTGGACCACAGAAATCAAAACTTGCTTCCCCCCTTTTGAAATCAATTCTAGGAACATGACTGTAAAATTGTGGTGTCTTCACTAGATTAGAGTCTATAACATGACTTGCGATGTGTGGATGCACTTGTAAGCAATCAAAGCAACCTTATAGGAAATTCTCCTTTCAACGGGTAACCAGTGCAACTGCTTCCATAGTGGAGTTGCCCAATTTCAACTTACAGAGCTGTTCAAAATGATCTGCTAAAACTAAAAATAACACTTTGGTTTTGGAATAAAGTCCCGGCATGTGAGCCAGAAACTTGATCGTTATGTATTTATGAGCATAATTCATTCTCACCCACTGCTGACTCCAAGTAATTGTAGATGGCATATTCTTTGGTTTGGACAAGGAAACAGTTTTTAAAGAAAATAATTTTGTTTGCTGGGCTAAAATACTGGTACGTAAACCATACGCGTGACTGGCCTGTGTACAATGCAACATGCGCGCTTGGTAACTGGTGTATTTGAAATGTTCATATGTACCATTCATATTACAATAAGGACTCTCTGAGTGAATAAGTGTAAATGATTGTCAGCGAGACGAATTCACAACCAATGTTGTTAAAAATGTACCAAAATACACCCTTTTCACATATGTATGGACATTATTTGAGGCTAATTTTTGCAGGATACGTCATTGTATAGTGTTCTTCACACAAATGTGAAGGTGAAAACTAGTAGTATTGTCTCTTTAGGTCGGGCATTGGCAGCTTTAACCTGGACAATTAAAGTGTATCTGTTATAATTGTGGGAATAAAAACTCACCTGTGTACAGTACTGCACAAATCCATACACCACAAGTCGCGACCCACTGAACAGAGAAGTAAGCTGTCGCGGAGCCTGGACTGGTGTCGGGGCGTCGTTGTCGTGTTGTTTCCATTCAATTTCCAGATCAGAGACAGATGGCTGGCAGGCTTTACTCAGCTGGGATTTTACCTGCAATACAATACCAAAAGAAAAACATGCATTTTGAGTCAGTTGTCAGCAACGTTATATCAAGTCTCATCAGCTGCAATAAGAACAGTAAACAGGGTTCTATGATTTTTACATGCTACATATGCTGCACCTAATTTATTGTATTTACAATTAATGTGTTTTAAATTTTTGTGTACATATCTATAATGCAAAATGTATACCAGAAAAATGAAAACAATAATCTAATTATAGTTTGTGTATGTTTTTATGTTTAATGTAGCAATGTTATGAAATTGATTTTGTAATAATGACTTGAAAAATATAATGAAACTAGAGAAGTTCGACTCCGTGCAGTCAATGGGTATGCCTCCGCCCAGTGCGCCCACTATGTAGCAGCTAACAACCTAATTATATCAACTGTTAGCACTCTTAACTGAAGTTATAGGTTTGGCACAAAGTTCATTGACCTTTGACCCTTGACCCTAACCTCTGACTCCTTTGACTCTACCAAAATATTTGTCTTTTGGTTTTGAACCTAACCGCCAAATTACATCAACAGTGAGTACTCCTTACTGAACTTAAATGGCTTTTTGGGACAAAGTTCATTGACCTTTGACCCTTGAGCTTGAACTTTGACCCCTGTGACTCTACCAAAATATTGTTCTTTTGGTTTTTAACCTAACCACCAAATTATATCAACAGTGAGCATTCCTAACTGAAGTTATAGAGAAAAAAAATGACATTTTGGGACAAAGTTGATTGACCTTTGACCCTTGACCTTGAACTTTGACCCCTGTGACTCTACCAAAATATTTGCCTTTTGGTTTTGAACCTAACTGCCAAATTACAACAACAGTGAGCATTCCTAACTGAAGTTATAGAGAAAAAATGACATTTGGGGACAAAGTTGATTGACCTTTGACCCTTGACCTTTGACCCCTGTGACTCTACCAAAATATTCCTTTTTTGGCTTTGAACCTAACCACCAAATTACATCAACAGTGAGCACTCCTGACTGATGTTATAGGCAGAAAATGGCATTTTGGGACACAGTTCACTGACCTTTGACCCTTGACCTTGACCTTTGACCCCTGTGACTCAACCAAAATATTTGTCTTTTGTCTCTTAACCTAACAACCCAATTATATCAACAGTGAGCACTCCTAACTGGAGTTATAGGCAGAAAATGGCATTTTAGGACAAAGTGACCTTTGACCCAAAATCTAATCAATTCATCCTTGCCCAGTCCCTCCAGTGGTACTTCAGTAATCTTGTTCACAAGAAAGTGTGAACGCACGGATGCACGGACGCACAGACGGACAACCCGAAAACGTAATGCCTCCGGCTCCCTTACGTGGCGGAGGCATAATAAAATAAAATTTGCTTGACTGAAAGGGAACTGAACACACTATTTTGTCACAAAATTAGGCAAATATTTTTCAGTAGACTTATCTAAAACACTAATAAGCCCTAAGGGGTTAGTGATACAACATGCCCCCTTTTATCATCGTTTACCTCTTCCACAGCAGTGGAAGAGGTTTATTTCCATGTTTGGTTTTTTTTACTGAGATTTCATTTGCTTTGGAGGGGCATATTAAAAAGTTTAATAATTGATAGGTTCTTGAATTTCAAATTTCATGAAAATAAAATCAGACATTCTGCTCATACAGTATTCGAGACCACAATTTCATTACATCTTGATATAAAATATATTACCTTTTTCTCCCATCGAGACTTAGCCTTGTTGTCAAAGAACTCGAAGGCACCAGACCCGACCCTCGCCATTCCTTTCAACAGATGTCGATTGGCACTCGCACTGAAATGAGACAATATTACTTCGGACATCAATTTGGGGGATATCTTAAAGACACTATATAACACTGTGGAAGGCCCATTTAAAAAATTGTCGAACTTTGCTATCTGACGTATCTGACAGTGTTTGAATGAACAAATACACACCTTAGAACACAAAAGTTTGGACAGTTATGCTGTCATTAGTACAATATGTGCAGATACAACTTGGCACATTAATTTCCTATCGGGCGATAGGAAATTCTACAACACAGCAGTCTATGGGGGAAACCTGGAATGGTCTCTCAATAATTTTCACTTTTTTTAAAGCACTTAATGATCGTTTTAAACTGAATTTTTTTCAGGGCTTCATTTTTAGACCGTATCAGAGACACTGGTAGCTTGGGGAATCATGTAGCTCAGATTTTTTAAACTGGAAACATTGTTATACAGTGAATTTAAAGGTAAATGACATAAGTTGGGGTCATCCTCAACTTGGGGTGAAACTATTCTAGAATCAAGTAAACTGTGCAAGGATTCTGTAACAAATTGGTAGTCAAAAGTTGACTCAATCCAAAATAACTTCCAACTCTATGCCTTGTGACAGACAAATCTGGTGTAGGGTTCTATAGGATATATCTTTATCGGGGCTTGAGAGAAACAAAATGACTGTATGTTTCTGCTTGATTCAGCTTAAATAAATAAATTCAAAATAAATCCTTCCAGCCAGGGGATACACTCTAGCTGGTGTATCAATTGATATATCTTTCAACCACTTTGGTTCAAGAGGAACTTTTTGTTTCTACCAATCATGTCACTGCCCTTTAAACATTGATTTCCATGTAGCATTTTAGTTTTATATCATTAAATGTACCATATACAGGTGTTTAATAAATATGCATCTTTATTGAAGATAATTTGTATTTCTGCTTTGACATGATTTTAACCAAAATACCATTGCATGTACCTCAGCCTATAAACCAAGGTTATATTAAGTAATTTGTAAGTAATGGAGATTTTTACCAATACCTACTACGTCTTACGAGGCTTACTGCAAAATCAACCCCGAAAGAGAAACATATTTAACTCATAATGTGCCAAAGTCTCAGATCTGCACCAAATAATACACATAAAGACCAAAGTTAAGAATGATACCAAAATTATTCCAATTGTTCTGACAACAAAACTATGATCTATGAACGGTTCTGAAGTGGCAGAACGATGTTCTATTCACTCCTACAGGAAAAGGGTAGACCATTATCCGACCGTTCCTCTGCGGAGGAATGATCGATCATTAGTGTACAGATTGTGAGAGGAAAACAAATGTATTTTTTCACACTGTCATGGTCGTTTCTGTTTCATTATGGGTGTCATTAGTGCACCCTTTTCATGATTTTTGTCAAAAGACGGCATTTTACATTTTGTCATGACAGTGGGCCTTTAAATCTCTCAACGCTGAAGGTGCGAATATGCACCACACATCACATAAAATGTCCATGGAGCTATAATTTCTCTGGCATGTTAATAGTTAAAGGTAAATGACATGATTGGGGGTAGTCCTTAACTTGGGCTGAAACTATTCTAGAATCAAGTAAAATGTGCACGGATTTCACTGTGAAAATTTGGTAGTCAAGAGTTGACTCATTCTAAAATAACTTCCATCTGAATGCCTTGTGACAAACAAATCTGTTATGTAGGGTTCTATGGAATGTATTTTTATCGGGGTTCGAGAGAAACAACATGCTAATATGTTCATGCTTGATTCAGCTTAACCCTATTTTAACTGGGCTATTTCAGCTGGGTTTTTACTGGGGGGGGGGTTAATTCGACGTCTCCTTCAGATCTCGGCCGCAGATCGCGCGATCGCCGCGAAAATTATGCATGCACATAGAGCCAGATGTAAAAGACTGTATAGAAAAATTTGTGAAAAAAATAGTTTTTTTCTATTTTTTAAGGAATTAATTATGCAAATAAGTGCATAAAATTCTGTTTTCGCCTGTAACTCACTTAAAATAGAAGAATGCTAATTTTTGGTGAAAATATTTTTTCTGACATTTCTAACAATTACCTGCAAAAAAATGCCATATCAGAATTAATTTCTTATGTATTTCCTTGTTTTGTGAATTTCTTATGTATTTCTTTGTTTTTTGACCTTTCGTTTTCTATTGTTTTTTTCAATGACATTTGTCGGGAACACTTTTGCGATCATAAACAGCATAAAGTTAATTCATTTTAACCAGTAAAAGTAAAAATAATCATAATTTATGAATTTTGGCTGAAAACACAAGTTGTATTAAAACTACACAAAATCACATTTTTGAGCAATCTTGGGGCTGACATGTATAAAAAGTCGTGCAGCGTCGTAACAGTATGCCCGATTTTCACGAAAATGGTCTCAAAAGATGCACAAGACTTGAAAGTAAAAAGTCAGCAAGCGACGCAGTCAACAAATTTTGCGCAGCGGAATAGTTGCAAAATTCGTCGAGGGGGGTGGTCAATTTGAACCCCCCCCTCCCGTTGGGTTAAGTAAACAAACTCAAGACAAATCCTTCAACCAGGAAATCCACTCCAGCTGGTGTATAAACTGGTATATCTTTCAATCAGTTTGGTTCTAAAGGCATTTTTCATTTCTCCCAATCATGTCACTGAGCTTTAAGAGTTAATTCCTTGCTACCTGACACCAAACGTGAACACCCGACAGTGCTTGTTGTTCTGGGCGATGGCATGCAGTGTGCTGCCCTCGTTGTTGATGTGGCCGTCAGACACAAGGAACATGTTCTGGAGGCCTTCGGAGCGCAACAGGAAGTAGGTGTGTAGAGGGCGCCAGGCATCGGTGTTTCCCCTCGTAGCCTGGGCGTCGTTGATGAACGTAGTTGCAGCCTGGACGGAGGCTTCTGACTTAGCCTGGCTGCTGGGAAACAGCTCCTCGAAACCTATTGATCATTTATAGAACGATCATCAAAATCAGTTGGTAAGAGTTAGCAAGCAGTGAATATTGACTTTGTTGAATATCCTTCAGTTTGACTTTGTTGAATATCCTTGACTTTCTAAAAATGTGAGAGTTTTTAGGAAACTACAAGAAGCCAAAATTGTTTTACCAATGTTCAGACCGTACAATTGATTTAAAAAATTAGATAAATTCTCACCTGTTCCGAAAGTCACCACATTGAATACACAATCATCCGACATAAGATGAAGGATCAAGAGTAGAACCTGCTTGGCTTGGTGCAGTGCCCCCTTTTTCATCGAGTTGGAACAGTCCAACAACAATATGATTTCAGGTTTCTCCAGACTGGTCGATTCAAAGTCTGGGTAGAAAGTCACCATGCATGCCTGAGGGAAGAAAGGTTTTCGGACTGTTATATGTCATACATGCTTAAAGTGCTGACACAGCTTTCTATACTACCATCTCTTTTTTAAAGACGCTATATAGCACTGTGGAAGACCCCTTTAAAAAATTGTCAAACTTTGCCATCTGACATGTCTGACAGTGTTTCAATGGACAAATAAACACCCTATAACACATAAGTTCAGACAGTTATGCTGTCACTAGTACAATATGTGCAGATACTAATTGGCACATTAATTATTCTCAGCTGATAGGAAATTCTGCAACACAGTAGACTATGGGGGAAAGCTGCAGCACTTAATGATCGTTTTAAACTGCAATTTTTTCAGGGCTTAATTTTTAGACCGTATCAGAGACACTGGTAGCATGGGGAATCATGAAGCTCAGATCTTTTAAACTAGAAACATTGTTATACAATGCCTTTCACTCATTCCCTCCAAAAATGTGAGATGTATTGGACTTTTGTACAAGCGCATTGTCTCCATGGGGTTAATATACTTATTAACAACATTTTAAATTTTGTTTTGACACAGGAAATATGTTTCTGCAAAAACAAAAACAACAACAACAACAGCAAACATTTAGTGTCTTTTGCTCCTTGTGCAAATAAAGAGCAAAGGTCAAATGGCAAATTTATCAATTGGCACATGTAATTTATCCATTCATTTTTTTTTTTCAACTCTAACCTTCATTTGAGCCCATAATAGAACATGCCCGGTACAGGCTAAAGTCCATTTGGCATAAATTATTTGCATTGTGTAAAGAAGAGGGAGTGTCTTTCATGGACTTAAAGGGCAGTGACATGATTGGGATAAATAAAAACATGCCACTAGAACCAAAAATGGTTGAAAGATATACTAATCAATACACCAGCTGGAGTGTTTCTCCAAGCTGGAAGGATTTGTCTGGAATTTGTTTACTGCAAGTATGAACATACCAGGCACTAGCGTAGCCAAAGGGGGGGCGGGGGGGGGCAGTGCCCCCCAATAATGCTTTTTCGGAATTTTGTCGGTACACGAAGGACTCCGTCGGTACATGCGGACCGACAAAAAAATAATTTTGTACCGACGAAATATCTCAAAAACCGACAAAAATATTGAAAGAAATTGCATTTTTCAAATGTAAAAATCATTTTTTTTTCAAGCTCGCTCGCTCCGCTCTCTCGCATAAGTGATTTTCTTCATGTCAGGTGTTTTTCGGTAACCAGGCAAACCGCCTTGTCATTATACTATTAGTAGAAGAAGCATTACTTCTTATAGTTGTATCAGTAGCGGATCTACAAGGTTGGGGGTTAGGGGGTTTAACCCCCCTCCATTGGGCTGCCAAGTGAAGAATTAGTATGGTCTTATTATGTTAGTAGATGTCAGGAAAACCAAAACGTGTTTTTAAAAACAGTGCAAAACAAATTTTCATACACAATTCTCAAACATATACAGTTTTCAAATTTTCAGGGGGCTTCGTGTGTAAACATACGCATTTTTTAAATTTTCACCGCGCTTTGCACGCAAACATACAAAATTCTAAAATTTTCGGCGCGCTTCGCGCGCAAACATACATAATTCTAAAATTTTCGGCGCGCTTCGCGCGAAACATCATTTTCTTTTTAATAACATCACCATTCGTTCAAAAAAAAGAACTTACAAAAAGCTAGATCCGCCCATTTATTAATTATTCACTATCAATCGTAAATCATTTAACTGTATAAAATTACACAACATGATTATGTCGGTACGTGGGAGTTTGTGCCTTGCCCCACCAATGGCAAAAAGCTGGCTACGCTACTGATACCAGGACTTTATTTTCTCAAGCTCCAAGAGAAATTAATCCCATAGAAAGCTACACAGCAAATTTGTCTGTCACAAGGCATACTAATGGAAGTAAATTAAAAATGAGTCAATGTTTGACTACAAGATTTTCACAGTAGAATCTTTGCATAGTTGACTTGATTCTAAAATAGTTTTACCCCAAGTTCAGAACCAACCCACTCATGTCATTACCTTCAAGGTCATAGGGTACAATAATGAAGATGAAATTAAATAAAGTGGAAGGCCATTATCATTTATGGTTTTTAGGGCATTAAAATACTCAGTTTCATGTTTCAAAAATCTGAAATTAATTCTAAGAAAACCCTAAATTTCATGAGTTTCAATTACCTGGCTCATTGCATCGTCTGGATGTTGTTCTACCCACATACGAGGTCTGTGAATGTCCACTAGCCCCACTAGGAGCTGGAACCCCTCTCCCAGAGTAGTACAGTCCTCAGGCAGTGATACCACTGCCTTGGTTGCAGTTTGCTGTGGGTAAAACCATTTGGTAGAATAGGTTGGACATGTGCATGATGTACATATACGCACACGCAGACATTTATGTAAAAAGAGATACAACTGGATAGTACAAATCTTTTTGAGATGAATACAAACACAAACATTGTAAAATCCCCCCCACACACAAAAAAAATATAAATATACCTACACACACAGAAATAAACATAAAACACATAATCATACAATCACACAAACACACAAACACACACACACACACATAACACAAATGTTGCATTTTGTGCATGGTCTGTGGTTTGTAATACTACATAGCTACTGTAAAATACTACACTTTTGTGACGTGAAAATTTTGCGAAACCAGTGGCATGAAACTTTCACAAATCTCAGACCAAGCCCTGTATTGGCATTCAAAAAGATGTGCAGACATAGCTTTTGCATGCATTTTACTTTTACATATCTCTACTCATCGTGAAATTTGTAAAATTTAAATGCTTGTAAAAATTTCAGGTTTTACAGTAATGGCACTTTGCAGGAAAGTACTATCTTTGAATGTTATCTCTCTTATCCAGCCATATCACTTATTTGGATAGCTGCTGGTCCCAGCATAGCTGGATAACTGAGGTCAGACTGTATTTACTTAAACAAGTGGTATCACAACCATTTCATCGATAGTGGTCACAGTCTGTCTCTTACCTTTATCCTCAGAGGATGAGTAGGGGATTCAATGGATGTGATATCACTTGCCATCTCCATGGACACGCTCATAGAGAAGTGTCTGTAAAATAAAAGGAAAAAAATGACATTATCTGTGGTGTCCTTGTTTCATGATGACAATCAATTAATTGGTGACTTACAGGAATCGTATGTGTGATGCATTCATTCTGTGAGAACTTAACTAAGAATCTTGTGGCTAAATGGGTTAAAATGTTGAAACAAAAGGAAATTATGAAGACATGGTTCTAATGGTTTTTGCTATTTCAAATATTATATCTTTTATTCAATATTGAACTACAGCAGTTTGACTGCGTCACCATCAATGGGAATGCCTCCACACTCCTACACCAATTTCAATAATTGAAATTTAACCCATTGAAGATGGTTTAATTTTGCTTTATGACACATTTCACATAGACCTCATAACGAGATACCTTGTCTCTCGCCTTCAACGGGTTCATTGCTTTATGCACATATGCACTCAATCTGATCAGCAGTTAAGTTACCATCATGATGGTAATGAGTGAAATCAGATTTATACAAGCTGTGAAACCTTTGACATTTCACTCATAATTCTAGTCAGTCCATTATTACATCATAGTACACACTCAACACAAGTTTAATATTCGATCAACTATTCATAAATTATTTTGGTAACTAGCCCATATATGATATTTATGAGGCCTTGTGAGCTTTCACCTATCAATTCCAAAATTCTCTCAGTTCAAGGATGCTTTTATATACATACTTAATCCAAATTTCATCAAAATCCCACTAGCCATTCTTAAGATATTGCAATAATAAGAACACAATGCACAAAAATACAGAAGACCAGATGGACAATCCAATGGGCAACTGTTCAGAAATTCATAATCCCATCAGGCCTACGACCTTGCTTGGTTGAAAAAGTATAAGAAAATTAGGAGCAAAATTCTCCAAAAAGTAGGATTCAATTATCCAAAGTAGGCTAGTGTTTGGAGTAGTAACCGTGAAGAAAATGGAAACATGCAAAAAACACCCCCAAAAAATTCTAAGATTGGAACAATAACCAGAAATTTGCAGAAACAAATTGTCCTTTACAAACAGGTGATAATGGTAGTTGCAGTACTCTCAGCAACAACTGTAAAGACTACTCAACTCCAAACAAAATATTAAACCTATCACAGTGGACGGTCTTTTTTTGACAAGAAGTACGAAAAAGTACGAAAATAAGGATTTTTAGGCGAAAATTAGAATCTTAGAATTAGAATTGAAAAGTAGAAAAAAACTACAAAAAAATAGGACCAGTTGAAGGCATGTCCCATTTATACAAATTCCACAGCACAGCTGCCAGGAGCATTACTGCAAGAAACTGATTATATCATCCTGAAGATAGGTCACCTTACTGGCAAAATTTCTCCAGCGATAATCAACTAACACAAAAGTCAAATATACTGTAGCACTGCACTAAAATGTAAATACTTACATGGCTGTTGGGTCGTTGATTTTCAGTGTTGCAACATCAGTTTGGATGACCTCCGCCATGGCCGCATCCTTGCGCCAAGGAGCCACACTTCCTGGAAGACTGAAAGCAATCTTGTCTCCTTCTACCAGCAGCTCGACCACGTAGGTGATTTTGATGACGACGGATATTTTGGGAGGTAGGTTTCCGACACTGACAGTGAAGACATCCTGGACAATGAAAATTAAAATAATTTAATTCAAGATATTTACGCTCTTTGGAAAAAAATTCTAGCTCCAATAATGCACATGTTACACAAGTACACAGGGCTTGGCACAAGCACTTGCCCGCTTGTCAGGCAAGTAAATTTTGCTTGTGGCCAAATGAAAATTTATGGAAATTAAGTTTACTTGCCTGAAATGGCTAATAAAAATGTTCAACTCTAACACTAGTATTAATGATTTATGTGTACCCATTCAGAAAGTGTCAGAAAACTCCACATTTTAACGAATTACGATGCAAAAATTACCACCAACTGGTGTCACCCCCCCCCCCGTCCTCAATTGCTTTCAACATTGTACCATCACTATTACAATCATAATCATCACCACTATTATCACCAATAAACACCATCATCATCATCATCATCATCATCATCATAATGGTGTCAATTACATTCAAGTACAACATCGTACCAGAACTATCACACTATCGTCACCATCATCATCATTGCCAATCATCATCATCATCATCATCATCACCAATCAACTCTACTATCATCATCATCATCATCATCATCATCATCATCATCATCATCATCATCACCATCATCATCACTATGGTCCAAATCACTTTCAACATCATACCTTAACTATTACATTATCATTATCATTATCATTATCATCATCACCATCACCATCATTACCAATCAACCCCATCATCATCATCATCACCATCATCACCTTTATCATTTTCACCATCATCATCATCATCACAGGTCTGTATCATCATCATCAACATTATTACATCATCACCATCATCATTATAATCATCATCATCACTATGGTCCTAATCACTTTCAACATCACACCATAAGTATTACATTATCATTATCATTACCATCATCACCACCATCATCATCATCATCATCATCATCATCATCATCATCATCACCACTACTAATCAACATGATCATCATCTTCATCATTACCACCATTACCAATCAACACCACCATCATCATTATCATCATCACCTTTATCATCTTTATCATTATCATCACCTTAATAATCATCATCATCATCACCATCATCATAATCAACACCACCATCAACATTATCAACATCACCTTTATCATCTTTATCATCATCACCTTTATAATCATCTCTTACCCATACCTGTACCCATCGCCGTACTCGTGCTTTAGTCTGGCTCTGTTTATCCATACCCATCATCATCATTATCATCACCATTGTCATCATCATTGCCTTTATTATTATTATCATCATCATCATCATCATCACCACCACCAGTACCATCACTATCATCATCATCCCCAACACCATCACCCTTGTGACTTACTGGTGCTTCTTCATCCATGAGATATGCCCCATGCCCCTTGCTGATGGCCTCCTTGTATTCTTTGTGTGCCTTCTCCTTCTCCTTCACTGTTCCCACGATGTGTTTGTCTGCGATGAAAGCCTCAAACCCGCATACAGCTGCCGAGTCCTCAAGTGGAAAGACATACTTTGCCTCAATGGGGACAACATTGACGTTGTCATACTCTTGGAATATTACAATCTATGATGGAGTTAAAAAGAAGAAAACCATGGCCATTTCATGATTGATGAACAAGTTCTGAAATATGTCTTTGAAAATTGCTCCACCCCCTTCCCTTGAAGAAATTGGAAAGAATCCTTCTACATTGAA
>JZLH01S0376627.1:584-15885 GCA_001188425.1 Eucidaris tribuloides
TTTGCTGACGATTTTTGAAGGTAGTTGGTAAAAGTTTCAGTGGCTATTTCCTACGGAACTCCATAGAGTAACTTAACTTTAGATAAAAGAATTTCATGATTAATTTATCGAACGCTTTGGACAAATTTCAATGAAAATACCAATAGCAAATAATTCATTTCAAAGAGCATCAATTATTTCATTTGTAAGTTGAAGTAAAGGACAAAGCGGCTTGGAGTGGTCTTTTCCGAACATCCAAATCTGATTCTTAAGGAGAGATTATCTGTTTTCAAGGTATTATATATGTACCTATCATAACCTCACTCGCTCTCCTCCACCCTTTTGCCCGAAAAACTGACAGAATCTGCACCATTGGCCCGATATTATTGATTTGGCCTCTTTTCACCCACCTTAAAACTGGCGATATCGCGCTAGTCATTAAGGGACACTATTCATAAAGGACTCATGGTTCATAAGGACCGTTATTCATAAACGTGTAATTTCTATACCTGAAGTGGTCGCTATTCATAAAGCGAAATAGGGCGTCATATATATCATAAACTCATAAGGACCATTATTCATAGGGATTGCTAATTCATAATATAAGAAGATGGGTCGCTATTCATAATCGAAGAAAAGCGGGTCATTTACTGTATAAGTACCACTATTTAATAAGTCGTCATGAGGGTCATTAGTACATAATAAGTCATAAGGGTCGCTATTCATTATACAAAATCGGGGTCGTAAATCATAAGGGTTGCTCTTCATATATGAAAAAAGAGGTCGCTATTCATAATAAGAAGAGGCGTCAGTATTCACAAAGGCACAATATCATAAGGGTTTGTTATTCATAATCGAAAAGGGTCGCTATTCATTAATCGGAAAATCTAAGGGTCAATAATTCATTAAAGGTCAATATTCATAAAGGATCGCATATTCATATTCGAAGAAGGAGGGCGCTATTCATAATCAAAAAAGAGGGTGCTATTCATAATCGAAGAAGATGGTCGCTATCATTTATTCAAGAGAGGGTCGCTATTTCATAATCAAAGGGTCACTATATCATTATGTTTATGGGTAAGGGTCGTCTTATTCATAATCATAAAGAGGGTCGGCCTATTCATAATGCAAAAAATTCAGGGTCACTATCTTATAAGCGTCAATATTCATAAGGATCCGCTATTTCATTTTTAATCGAAGATAAGAGGTCATCTGATTCGATAAGGTCAATAATTTCATAAGCATCGCTATTCATAATCGAAGAAGAGGGTCACTATTCATAATAAGGTCAATATTTCATAAGGATTGCTATGTCATTATCGTAAGAGAGGTCGCTATTTCATAATCAAAAAAAGAGGTCGCCTATTCATAATCAAAGAAGAGGCGTCGCTTTCATATATGCTATGGCGAAGCGGATCGGTATTCATAATCATAAAAGAGCGGCGCCTATTCATAATCGATAAAGAGTGTTCGCTTTTCATAATCGAATAAAAGGGTTCGCTATTAATATCAAAGAAAAGGAGTTGCTATTACATAATCAAAGAAGAGGCGTTCGCTAATTCATAATCGAATAAGAGGTTTCTGCCATTCATAATCGATAGAAAGGTCTCTATTCAAATGTATCGGAAGGGTCGTTATCATAATCAGAAGAGCGGTCGCTATTCATATCAAAGAAAAAGGTCGCTTTCATAATCAAAGAAGAGGGGTCGCTATTCATAATCGAATAGAGCCGCTTCGCTATTCATAATCGAATAAGTGGCGTCTTCTATTCATTAATGAAATATGAGCTCGTTCGCTAGCTCATAATGACAGAAGAGGGTCGCTAGTTCATTATGAAAGAGATGGGGTCGCTAGTATAATGAAAAGAAGAGGGTCGCTAGGTCATAATCAAAGAAGAGTTGTCGCTATTCATAATTAAATAAGAGGGTCGCTATTCATAATCGAAATAAGAGCGCGTCTGGTATTCATATCAAATAAGAGCGGTCGTAGTCATATCAAGAAGTAGTGGTCGCTAGTCATAATCGAAGAAGGAGCGTCGCTATTCATAATCAAAGAAGAGGGGTCGCGCTAGTCATAATCTGAAGAGAGGGTCGCTAATTCATATTCAAAGAAGAGGGTCGCCTATCATAATCAAAGAAGAGGTTCATTTAGTCATAATGACTATAAGAGGCGTCGCTAGTCATAAATCAAATAAGAGGGTCGCTGGTCATAATGAAAGAGCGGGTCGCCTTATTTCACAATGAAGAAGAGGGTCGCTAGTCATACCTATATGGAAGGGTCGTTATTTATTATCATTTAAAGAGGTCGAATATTCATAATCGGAAAAGAGGTTCGGGGGCGTTTCATAAATCGAATAAGAGGCGTTCGCTATTCATAATCAAAGAAAAATGGTCGTATTTCATAATCAAAGAAGAGGGTCGCTAGTCATAATCAAAAAAAGAGGTTCGCTATTCATAATTGAATAATATAACTAATGATTCCTTTCTCTGAATTAGAAATAGGTTACTTACACATTGTTTACTCAGCGTAGAATTTAAATTGTCTGGAAAAAATCTGTAATTCACAATTTTGATGCGATATATTTGTCAGTATTTAAACCTGCGCATGGTATTAATTTCAAGTTCTTTCCATATTAACACTAAGCCCACAATAATTCCATCGTGCAGCATGGAGAACTGTCCATTTCTGCCCTCCATTCTAGCCACCATGGGGCAGAAGTATAATTATAGCATAACTCAAACAGATAATTCAGAGTGGCGCTTGATTATGATTAATATTCTTCCTTCAACAAATTTTAATCCATCTACAAACATTATAACCAAATGTTGAAAATGCGATACTTCCGGCGGTCGGCGTACTCCTTTTTTCACTACTTTGTGGTAGATTTCTCTTTACACACAACACGTATATATGATAAAACACATAATATAATAGCTTTGATTTACACAAAGTACCTGTCACTATAAAAATAGCTTCTAAAAGGTAAATAACCACTGATTTTCAATGAATTGTCAACTATTCGGTGTCACAAACTCATGCGTACGTTACTTAAATCACGTAATGCCTATTATGAAATTTGGCTACGGAGGACTTGATATTCTTATCAAAAGTAAACAAAAATTCAATTTAATTCCCTTGGAATTCAAAGGCCCATATCCGCAGGACAACTACCCCTAGGACATCCCCCCCCGCTCCCGCGCAACATTTCCCTCATCCAAAAGGAAGATGCGAACCCCAAAGAACTAATTGGGGACAAGGGAGGATATGGATCAATTGATCTGTACACGTGTGTTCACACAAATCCTTTCTCCTCCCAGGAAAGGGACTTTTTTTGTGTGAATAAAATCTCATTTGTAGATTAGACATCGTCTTTGATTATTTTAGTTCACTGATGAAGTGCCTTTAGTATGTGGGGCGAGTACGTGGGCATTCTGGTTCAGACCATTTCCCTTTTTTTATAACATTGAAATTGCGACCCTCTCATTTCCATTATGAAATGCCGACCCTTCTTTCGAGTTAAGAACGACCCTATTTTTTCATGATCGTTCGCGACCTTTTCTGGTCGCATTATTAATAGAAACTATTTCTTCGATTATGAAAAGACGACCCTATTGTCCCATTATGATTTGCGACCCTATTTTATTTCAGTTATGAATAGCGGCCCCTTTCTTGTCAAATGTATGACTAGCAACCCTCTTTATTCTATGATGAAACGGCGGGACCCTCTTCCTTTGCATTGATGAATAACGACCCTCTTTTCTTTAGATTATGACTTAGCGACTCTTATATTGATTATGATCAGCGACCTCTTATTTGATTATGATAGCGCTCCTCCCTTTTATAGATTATGAATAACGACCCTTTGTCATTGATTATGACTAGTGCGACCCTCTTTGATTATGAATAACGACCTCTGTCTTTGGATTATTGAATATGCGACCCTCAGTTTATGATTATGAAATAACGACCATCTTCTTTGATTCATGAATACCGACCCTCTTTTTATGTTCACTGGAATAGCGACCCTCTTCTTCTCTGCTTATGAATAGGCGGCCCTTCTTTTATGATTATGAATAACGACCTTCCCAAACATTAATTGAATTAGCGACCCTCTTCTTTGATTATGAATAACGACCCTCTTCTTTGATTATGAATAGCGACCTCTTTTATTTGATTATGAATTTAACAGACCCTTTCCCATGCATTAGAATAGCGACCCTCTTTTATGATTTATGTAATAACGACCCTTTCCAGAACATTATGAATAGCGACCCTCTTCTTTGATTTGAAATAAGCGACCCTCTTCTTGATTATGCAATAGCGACCCTCTTTTATGATTTGAATAACGACCTTCCCATTACATTTGAATAGCGACCTCTTATTTGATTATGAATACGCCGAACCCTGCTTCTTTGATTATGTAATAGCGACGCCTCTTTTATGATTATGAATAACGAGACCGCCTCTCCATTACATGTATGCCAATAGCGCCCTCTTTTAGGATTATGAATAACAATCCTTCCTCAAGAATTGATGAATAGCGACCCTGCGTTCTTATTATGGAATAGCGACCCTGCTTCTTTGATATGAATAGCGACCTCTTTATGATTGATGAATAACGACCCTCCTATTACATTATGGAATGAGCGACGCCGCTGATTTGATTTATGAAATAGCGACCCTCTTCATGTTCGATTATGAATAGCACCCTCTTCTTTGATTATGACTTAGCGACCTCTTTTTGATTATGATAGCGAACCTCTTTTGTCGATTATGAATAGGTGACCCTCTTATATGATTGATGAATAACGACCTTTCCATACATTATGTAATATGCGACCACTCTTCTTTGATTATGAATTAGCGGAAACGCTCTTATTTGATTATGCCAATAGCGACCCTTCTTTTTCGATTCGATGAATAGCGAACCTCTTTTATGTTATGAATACGACCCTTCCATACATTCCTGATAGCGACCTCTTCTTTTGATTAATGAACTATCCGCGACCCTCCCTTTTTCGATTATGAATAGCGACCCTGCTTTTATGATTTAACGACCCTTCCCATACCATTATGACTTAGGGACCCTCTTATTTGGTATGTAATAGCGTACCCTCTTATTTGATTAGTGTATGAATAGCGACCCTTTCTTATTTGATTATGACTAGCGACCCCCTTTCTTTCGATTGATGACTAGGACCCTCTTCTTTAGTATGAACTAGCGGACCCTCTTTCTTTCATTTATGCACTAGCGACCCTCTATCTTTACATTATGAACTAGCGACCCTTTCTTTCATTATGACTGCGACCTCTTATTGATTATGACTAGCGATCCCCTCCTTTTATGATTATCGCAATATAACGGACCCTTCCCATACATTATGAATAGCGACCTCTTCCTCTTGATTTATGAATAGCGAACCTCTTATTTGATTGTGAAAAGCGACCCTCTTTTTCGATTATGACCTAGCCGACCCTCTTTTATGTGTTGATTGAATAACGAACCCTTCCCATGACATTATGAATAGCGACCCTCTTTCTTTGATTCATGATAGCCGAACCTCTTATTTGATTATCGAATACGCGCCTTCGTTTAGTGATTCCCATGAATAACGACCCTTCCATACATTATGATAGCGACCCTCTTCTTTTGATTATGAAATAGGGACCTTCTTATTTGATTTATGGATAGCGACCCTCTTTTTCGATTATGGGAATAGCGACCCTCTTATTTGAATTATGAATAATCCGCACCCTCTTGGCTCGGATTATGACTAGGCGACCCTTATGGAATATTTTACCTTATATGAATAGCGACCCGCTGTCGTTCCTATTATGAATTCACCCCGCCTCCCCTTTTGATGCGATTTATGACTAGCGACCCTTATGAATATTGCACCATTTATAAATAGCGACCCTCTTCTCCTATTATGAATAGCTACCCTCTTGTTCGATTATTGGAATATGCGACCCTGTATTGATATTGCAGTCTTTATGTATAGAGGCCCTTCTTTTATGTATTATGAATAGGCACCTTATAAATCAACGACCCTGGATTTGTTTATGAAATTGCGACCTTATGACTTATTATGTATAGCGACCCTCATGTCTTTTTATTTGGAATAGCGGTCCTTATTGAATAATGACCCTTATGAACTGCGACCCCTTATGTGCCTTATTTCTATCGATTAGCGGTCCTGAATGAATATTTTTTTTTTATGAATAGCGGTTCCTTATGAACTAGCGGCGGCACGCCCCTTCAAAAGTATTTTGCACAACATACATTATTAACGTTATACATTTTACGTTGAAGTGCGGGCTTTCTAAAATGATGTCCTATTTACGTTTATTGATTGGAAATAACAAATTATTTGAAAACGACATCAAATGAATTACCTTCTTTCTCGTTTTCTTCTTTATGGCGGAGAGATTGCAAATGCAGCGTGCACCTACGACAGAGGGGCTGGAAACAATAAATTTTTGCATTTTTCTTCGCTCCCTATAGAGGGGGCGGGTTAATTCCACTAACATAGTAATGGTTGGTTTCTATTACAACTGAAACGACGTTTTGATGGTTTGGAAACTTCAGCAAACAAAAAATATCAATATGTTGCCTCTGAAGGGGTCGCAGAAAGAAGGACCACACCCTCGGAAGACGAAAGTGGGACCTCCTATCGTTCATATGACAGTTGACAAAGAGAAGAAATGTCGTTATAATGATTAAAGATGTGGCCCCTTCTCTCCATCTTATTATATTTTGAATGTACTGAAAAGTCACATGACAGATAAAATTTTTATGATGTTGACAATTAATAAACTGCCTTTAGAATGAGGAAATGAATAAGAAATTATTAATTGAAGAGCGTTCCTCTTGCTTTAAATACTATGGGGCGATTCGCTCCTTGCCTACTGTCTTTTGAGATAGGGTAGTGTCACTTTCAGTCTTCGAGGGGGTGTGGTCTTCTGTTCTGAGACCCTCTTCAGAGGAAACATATTACATTTTTTGTGTGCTGGAAGTCTTCCAAACCATTTAAAAACCAGTTTCTTGGTAATATGTAAACGAATTACGATGCTAGTGATAATGTAACACCCCACCACTATTGGGGAGGCGAAAAAAAAGTAGCGTAGCCAGCTTTTGCAGGTGGGGGGGGGGGGGCGCATGGCCCACCCGAAGGTACGTACAAACTCCCGACGTACCGACTATTCAATGTTGAATGTAATGATAACAGTTAAATGATTTACCGCACTACATGTGATAATAACTCACAGCGGCGCGGTCTAGCTTTTGGTAAAAGTTTTTTTGGTACGATGGTGAATGGGAGGAAATAAAAAAATGCCATGTTTTGCGCTGCGAAGCGCGCCCGAAACATTTCGATTATGTAAGTTGCCGCGCGAAGCGCGCTCCGAAAATTTTTAGAATTGTGCTACTGTTTGCGTGGCAAAGCGCATGTGAAAATTTTAAAAAATGCGGTATGTTTACACCGGAAGGAGCCTCCGAAAGATTATAAAAAAACTGCTAATATGTTTGCTGCGCTGAAGCGCCCCAAAATTTGAGATTTGTGATTGAACAATTTGTTTTGCCACTGTGTTTTTAAACAAATTTTGTAATACTTTTGGGTTGTTCTGACATTTACTAACATAATAAGCACCACACAATTTCATTCACTTGGAGCCAAGGGGGGCGTGTGTAAAACCCCATACCCCCAACCCTGTTGTAAGCATCGCTACTGATTACCAACTATTTTCCAAGAAGTAATTCCAGCAAACACGAACGGTCAGAAAACGTTTATCCTGCGTTCTAGAAAGGTCCGATGCGTTTCAAACGTTTCACCTTTTAAACAGTTTTCCTTAGGACAAATATGCTTCTTCTACTAATAATGGTAATGTATTGCGCCGACGTGAGCGAAGCGAACGAGGTTTCAGACATCAATAGATTTTCAGTTCATAAGAATAGTTGAAAGTTACCTATTTCTCCATCGTAACAAGCCTTCTGATTGTTGATATTATTTTATATCAGCACTCAGCCAGTACTGTAATGCATAATAGGAACACACGAAGTATTAATCATGCAACAACTCTTTGTTACTTCAACATTTGCTTGGGAATGAAGATTTTTTCGAAGGGTATGAGAATAGGAAACGCTGTGCGGCAAATTAAAGGCAATTGTTGTGGCTTTTGTTTGGCTGGTTCACGGCGAACGGTGCCGAAGGGCAAAAGGATATTCCATCCACTTCACATGGTGAAGCTAGTGCATGTCCGTATTCAAATAGCGTATGCTATTCTTTTTTTCCCAAGATTTTTTTCCTAAATAGTACATGTTTGCTGAATGTTGAATCTGTTCAACGTTTAATGTTGTAGCCTGATAAACATTTTAGTCGGCGTACAACATGATGTTTCGGCGTCGGTTTGATTTGGAACGTATGTCTGTGTAGTACGACTGACTTCCATAGGTTGACTGCTACTATCCGCTAATGTTCCAAATGTACAAATCAAATCTATATATTCATGACCAAGGCGGCTTTGCATAGGTTACCGAAAAACACCTGACATGGAAGAAAATCACTTATAGCGAGCGAGCTTAAAAATAACAAATTGATTTTTACATTTTTGAAAAATGTGTAATTGCTTTCAATATATTTGTCGGTTTTATAAGATTTTCTCGCGTATATAAAATTATTTTTTGTCGCGTCGTTGTACCGACTTAGTACCTTCGTCGCTGTACGACAAAATCTCGAAAAAGCTTATTGGGCGGGGGGGGGGGGCAAACTGCCCGGAAACTCCCCCCTGCACTTGGCTCGTGTGCTCGGGATTCCGTGCGCGGGCCCGGCGCTATAGGGCCATCGGGGCGCGTCGCCGCCCGACTCCCTCCCTCCCGTGCCTCCCCCGGCGGCACCCACAGACGCCCGCCGTCGGCCCCCGTTCTCCCTGGCCGTGGGCCAGCGCACCCCCACCAGGCCCCTCGTCCCCCCGCCCCCTCGGGCCGGCGGCCTTCAGCCCGGCCCCTCCACGGCTATCAGTGCGCCGGCCCCCCCCCCCCTTTGGCCCTACGCTAGTGCCGAAAAAATGCAAATTTCATGTTCCAGCCCCTCTGTCGGTGAAGATGCGCCTGCATTTGATTAATCTCTCCGCTTGGAGGAGAAACTCGAAATAAGAATTTTCATGATGTCTTTTCAAATAATTTGTTATTTTCTAATAATAAAAACTTCATTAGGAAATCATCTTATAGAGAGGCGCCCCTTCAACGTAAATTGTATGCGTTCATAGCTGTATGTTGCAATACTTTTGAGTAGGAGGGTACATTAGTCTTGTGCGAATGTGCGTGGCGATTTTCGCGCAATTCGCTGTGATCGATGGCCCATGCGCATCTGCCGGGGGGGCCGGGGCCGGGAACCTGGTGGCACCCGACTGTCGGTTTCGAAAAGGACTCGCGCCTATTTTAGGGTTAAGAACCTCTAGTAAAGTAGCTAGAATCTCAATGATTTGCCTGGCAATTCAATGCAAAACATTCTTTTAAATAATACATTCTGACCCTTGCTTAGCTTGGATGTTCTTCATGAGTGATATGTGAAATTTCCTGACGAAGTATACTGAATTTTAATACCCACATCAGGTATTTAAAGTGCATGAGCAACACCACGGGTGTTTAATTTTACACCCCAGGTTTTGATAACCTATAAGACCCACTGTCGAGGCGCGATTCAACCCAACCAAATATGTATACATTTTGCCTGAATACAATCGATCAGATCAGGTCTTACAATTCAAGGAAATATTCACAGATTTATGATTGTGAGCTTTCCCTATGCGGCCACCTCCTAACTGGTGGCAGCAGTGTTATACGAATCCACACCATCACAATGACATGATGCATTGATGAAATGACATGAGTTGCAAAAGGACGAAGATGCCATTGTTTTATTGCACAACTCTCGGATCCCTTCTCCCATAAGTAAATAATTGAAGGAATGAATGAATGAATGAATGAATGAATGAATGAATGAATGAATGAATGAATGAAAGAAAGAATGAATGAAAGAATGAATGAATGAATGAATGAATGAATGAATGAAAGAAAGAATGAATGAAAGAAAGAATGAAAGAAAGAAAGAATGAATGAATACACGGTCACGTCACACGTCACGCACACGCACACATTCAGTCAGACACTCAAGTAAATTACGCTTGGGAAGTGCAATATAACGATGACCAATTCAATGATTATCTATTTTGTGTGTCATCAAAAAGTGTGCGTACTTTCCTATATTTTGATCATGATTGTAATGTTTGGTGTTTTATTGTGCTGTATAAGAATATTGTAATGTGTATTTTTCTCACCCTGCAGAGATGTAATTTTTGTTTTACAATTTAATTCTCTGACCTGGGTTATCTATGTTACGTCTTTATTTCGTTGTTATTTACATTGTGATATTTGATATTTTTGATTAATAAAGATGAATAAGTACTAAAAATGTATGTATGTATGAATGAATGAATGTATGAATCAATCAATCAATCAATCAATCAATCAAATTAAAAACAAAAGCAAAAACTAATATGATGAAATCCCTCCCGAAAACTGATACTAGAATATTCGACATTGCAACATATCGTAAACCGGTCCAAACGGGTCTACAATAATTGCGACTCGGTTTGAATTCTGTAGAAGTACGGCTGACATGTTCAGAACTCTTCCTGATTCTTTACAATATTGGCACGTTGGACTCATATTTTGCAGTGATATGAAGAGGGGGAAGATAATTTAGTATATTCCTATGTTGTGCTACAAACGTAAACGAACTGAAAGGACCTGTACGTCATAATCATTGAAGTATTTTCAAATTTCCAATGAAGTTTTTAATGGTAAGCTTGTGTTGCCTGATGGATCGATAATAATGCCCCGGTTCATGCCCTATTGCCCATTGTTCCGATTTTAGGATTTTAGACATATCATGTTTTCTCAAGAACAGCATTGTTAAGACATCATCTGCGAAGTATCCATCTGCATATGGGGCTGTATTTTCTCTCATTGTTTTCGTCGTCCGTCTTGATTGGTCGAAAAGACCCGGCTATTTTAGGGTTAAGAACCTCTAGTTCTGTAATAGTCCAGTGTAGCTTTTCACTTCAAACTAATTGCAACAGAATTTTTTTCACCACAGTACATTTCTTTGAGGTCCCCTGAACACCATACTAAAGTCCCAAAATTTCCTAATAGGGGAAAGACATCTAATTTGCATAAATTCAAAATGGCCGCCATGTGGCATGTTTTGTCCATATCTTGGCACATGGGAACCACAAAAAGTAATTTTTGGTGTCTATGTCCGTGTTTCTAAGGTCATGAAATGTAAATATGATATAATCATAAACTTTCAAACATTCTGACATGCATAATTTGCATAAATTTGCATATAAAGAAATTCAAAATGGCCGCCATGTAACCCATTGAAGCTTATGTTTAACATAATATACATTTACGAGTACATTATTATGTCTAAGAAGATATTTTTGCGGTGGAAGAACGGATTGTATGATAATTAATAATTTCCTAGTCGTTTCTACATGTACACCTGATTTGCATAAACATGCATATGAATTACATATTCAAAATGGCTGACCTCTAATCTATTCATGACCATATCTTGGGACATAAAACGTGTAGAAAGTCAATTTTGGTGTCTATACCCATGTTTGTTAGGTCAAGGAATATAATTGTGATATCGGTAGTAACTTTTCAAGATTATAATTTGCATAAATTTGCATATAAATCCATGCAAAATAGCTGTCATATGGTTTGCCACGTGCCCGTATCTCCGCATATTAATCTTAGATGGTAATCGTGGTTTCTGTAATATTTTCCTTGTAAGAATTACTGCTACACAGCTTTCAGGAATATAAGACACTAGAACCTTTCATGAATTTGTACATAACGTATTGAAATGACTACCATGTATCACATTTAAAGCCCGAGTTTAGTTTTGGTAAATGGTAAAACAGGAGATTCTTTGCAATTATGTTTTTAAGATACAACTTTTATCTACTAATACCCTCCAAATTGCTCGCGGTGAAACTTTCCCATTTTTGAAAAATCTCTCAAAATGTAAAATCTCGGTTGGGAGAGGGGACCCCGAGATTTCCCATGGGTAATGTACATACATGTACCGCTAGATGCTCTTCTTAAACATCATAATTTCTCATTATAAATAATTTTTAGTAGGATATGATGCTGTGTTCTGATGTCTTGGGCGACAATAGAAAACTTTGTGACAGATTCACCAGAAATTTGTTCGATCGACCAAACTGCACTTGGGGCTTTAAGCTTATGTTTTCATTATATAAATTCAAGCTGTAGAACTCCTGTGCTTTTATGGAAAAAGAAATGGTGTGGGCATAATTGTTCAAGAGTGTTATGTTAGTAATGTACTAGAAGTGAATGATAGAAATGGGTATGGATATGATTTAGGGAACAGTTGTAAATGTTCTAAGCTCTTACGCATTACTGTAAGAAGGATGAAAAGGTAGGGAGGGTACATCAGGGAAAGAGAGAGGGTAGTGATAGGAGCAGATTTGAATGGGAATTTTCGTGAAGGGTAAAGAGGGAATGATGATATATTGGAAAGTTATGTTTCGAAAGAGAGAAATCAAGAAGGGCAGATGGCAGTGGACTTTGCGAAAAAAAATAATGATGGCAGTGACAAATACCTTCTTTAGAAAGATTGTAGATCGCAGAGTAAGATGGGAGGTATATGAACACAAGTGGACCTATAAGACGTGACTTGAGCGAGATTCTCAGTTGCAAGATGATTGCAACATAGTGTGTAGCAAGACAACATCGAATGGTGATATTTAAAGTGAGCTTGGAATTGGGAGAGAAACAGTTACGAACATTAATAGTTGAAAGGAAGTGGTAAAAACCAGGAGAAAAAAGTTGCGCACAGTTCCGAGAGAAGGCTTGTAAGGAAATGGAAGAGAATGGATTTGGAAGAATAGGTGGATGTAGCTGAAGTTGTAAAGAGATAAGGTAGAAAGTTTTTCAGGGTATCATCTGGAAGAAGGAGGGCTACAAAAGAGACATGATGGAATGAGGACGTAATGGAGACCGTATAGGAGAAGGGCAAAGAAGAAGCGGGATTAGCAGGGAGATGATGAAAGTAAACAATGACACATTGGAAATTGAAGAAAGTAGTGGCAAAAGCCAAGAGTGAGGCATATGATAATTTATTATGATAAATTTGACACAAAGGAGGGGAAATAATATGCATTGATTAGCTAAACAGTGAGAGTGGGATGGGAAAGACATGTTGCAGGTGGGTTAATAGAGGATGAAAACGAAATGTTTTGACTGATTAAGAGTATGTTTTCCACAGAATATTTTAAGAAAGTGCAAAGGAAGAAATGAGCGAGGGGGAGGGAGAGGATAGATGCTACAAACAAATTTAATGAGGAAGTACGACCTATATCAGTAATAAAGAAGTGAGATCGGCAATGAGCAGAATGAAAAATGGATCGTCAGTTTGTCCAGATAATATTGAGGCATGGAAGTGTTTGGGTTACATGCTGGGAGCGGGGTTCGTGATGCTGTTTAATGGGATCTTGGAGAGTGAAAGGATTCGTGAAGACCGGCAGAAAAGCATATTGTTGCCACTCTGAAAGAGTAAGAGTGGTGTGCAGAGTTATAGTAATTATAGAGAAATAATGGCGAAGAATCATACTTTTGGAAAGAGTTGTGAAAGATAGGGTGACAAAGAAGTGACAAATTTGTGAGGAGGTTTCATGCCAGGTAGAAGCACTGCGGATGCAATATTTGCATTGAGGATGTTCATGGAGAAATAGAGAGAGGGGCAAAAAGAGCTGCAATGTGTGCTTGTGGATCTCGAAAAGGGCATGATAGGGTGCCAAGAGAGGAATTATGGTATTGTTGGAGAGAGTCAGGGGTAGTGTTTGGTGATAGTGCAGGATATGTATGAAGCATGTGAGACAGTCACGACGTGTGCAGGTGTTCATGAATGGTTCAAAATGAGAGTTGGATTGCACCAAGGTTCAGCGTTAATTAGTCCTTGCTTGTTTGCAATGGTGATGGACAGGCTGACAAATGAGGTGAGAATGGAGTCCCCGCCGACCAGATGTTCACAAATGACATTGTAATATGCTATAGGAGCAGGGAGCAGGTTGGGGAAACTTAGAGAGCTTGAAGTATGTTCTGGAGAGAGACAGAGACGGAGGGGGGGGGGGAGTGGAGTGAAAGTTAGCTGGACAAAACAAAGTGCATGTGTGTAAATGAGGTATCAGCTGCAGGTATGGTGAAACATCAAGGTGTAAAGGTAGCAAATGTAGAGGACTTAAGGGGGAAAGAAAAAGAGAATCATGGCGTGGGGGAGAGTGACAGGGTATCTTCCATAACAAAGGGGAGGATATAGACCAGTTATATGATTGACTGCCTTGAGGTAACAAAAGACAGGGAGAAGAGTTAAATGTCCAAGGGTTGAACAACAATTGGATATAACTTTGTGAGAGGGACACCAAACGTTGCAAGGTTTCGGGATAAAATGAGAGAGGGAATCAAGGGTGTGGTGGTTTGGGCAAATCCAGGAGAGATGCTGAGCATAAGGGAAAATATAGTTGGAAATGGTGCAGAGGGAGGGTGACTAAAAGGGCAATTTCATGGACGTTGTTAGAGGTGATATGAGGATAATTGGTGTGACAGAGGACATGTCATGTGTAATATACTGTACGGAGATATGGCCATATGAGGGACCATATGTCGGCCATTTTACATGAATTTATATGCAAATTTATACAAAGTATGTATATTAGAATGCTAAAAATTTACTGATATCACTATTGTATTCCTTGACCTAACAAACATGGGTATAGACACCAGAATTTGCATTCTACAGGTTTCATTTCCCGAGATGTGGTCATAAATAGGTTAGATGTCGGCCATTTTGAACATATAATTGATATGCATGTTTATGCAAATTAGGCGTATATGTCAGTATAACGGCTGGAAAATTGTCATTCATTATACAATCCGTTCTTCTACCTGCAGAAATCATCTTAGACATAAAAATGTACCTATTCATGATTATCATGTTAAAACATAGGCTCCAATGGGCTACATGGTGGCCATTTTGAATCTATTTATATGCAAATTTATGTAAATTATGTATGCCAGAATTTTTAAAAGTTTATAATTATATCATATTTGCATTCCATGATCTCAGAAACATAGGTATGGACACCATAATTGATTTATGTGGTTTCCATGTGCAAAGATATGGGCATAATAAGCCATATGGCGGCCATTTTGGATTTATGCAAATTATAT
>JZLH01S0376638.1:0-43280 GCA_001188425.1 Eucidaris tribuloides
GTGGCGGGTCACATATATTCGATTAACAACGAAAAGGTAAAATCACAAATGCGCCACTTTTACTACAGTCAGTGATAGGCCTCCTTCCCGTAAAAAGTGACACAATTGTGATTTCACCCTTCTGTTGTTTACGAGATATCTCGAGATCAAAACAAGCAATTCGAATAAAGTAAACAGCATTGGAAAGCTAAGACCTTGCCCTTGACATTGATGTAAACATTATGTCACAAGAGTATTTTAAACTGTCACAGAGGGCGCTTTTCACTTGTACAATTTTTTGAGACTTGCTGCAGCATGTCTCAAAAAATTGTGCAAGTAAAAAGCACCCTCTTTGGCAATTACATCTACGTTAAGGGCAAAGTCTTAGCTTTCAAATGCCATTTGTTTTGTTCAATTTACTTGTTTTAATCTCAAGATATCTTGTAAATAACAAAAGGGTGGACTTACAATTGTGTCACTTTTACAAGGGATTGTGGTAAAAGTGGCACAATTGTGATTTCACCCTTTCCTATTTAAATAAACATATCTCAAGACTAAGATAAGCTAATTGAACAAAACTAACGGTATTTGAAAGCTGAGACTATGCTCTTGACGTTGGTGTAAGCATTGTGTCACAAGAGTATTTTCTAATTGCCAAAGAAGGTGGTTTTCACTTGCACAATTTTTTTTGAGACACACTGTATAATGTTGTGGCTAAATAGCCAACATTTCTTCTGTTCAAATCTCAGATTTTAATCTCAAATTTTCATTTTTACTTGGTAAAAAGGAAGCAATTCCATTTTTTACCTGGTTAAGGCAACCAAGATTTTATTTGTTTGTTTGAACATTTAAGATTTTTGAGGTACAGAGTTTTGCCACCTTAACAGTTATATTTCAAAGCAAGTACCTAGGCTGCCCAGTTAGAGCACTCTTGGTGTTTTTGTTGGAGATTTTATGATACAAAGCAAGATATGTATTCTGATGTTGGGGATAACAATTTAAACATTGTCTTTGTTGATTATTTCACAAACTCAAGTAAATATTCTTAACACTTTGAAAACTATGGGTAGAATTTGCTAAGTAAGGTATCAACTGATTTCTGCCTTATTTGCACACTGCATATAGTGAATTTCATGCAAGACAAACTATTGCAAGAATTTTGTAACTTAGAACTAGCAGAATAATTTACTACATTTATGACTTAGAAGAAGTGTTACTATAAGAAATGGTTAAGAAGAAGTAATAATAAATAATACTTTTGTCTCAATATCTTATATGGTTACAAAAATTATGTATATTTTGAACATAACTTTTTATTCTTTATCTTCTTATTCACATGAATAACATACTTCAATTTTATTACAAATTTATATCATCAAACCTCAAAAGTAACATAAACATCTATTTTACCTTTTCAATGATTTCTAGCCTTTCTTCATTTTCAACAGATTTGGGATGTCTCCTGTATTCAGGATCATGTTGACATCTTCCAAGAATGACTCCTCCTGATAAAAGAAAATAATGAGAAAAAAAATGATACATGTGTAGTATAGTCTAATAAAAAGGAAATGTTATCCCTTACAAGTTTAAAGTATGGAACCTGGGATATGTCCAGTTTTGAAGGAAACACATATGGATCTGAAAGAAGCAAATCTAAATTTCATGTACCCTGACTATCCATTGAATTTCTTCTAGAGATTTGTCTCTGGTGACAAAAATTCTACTGGTCTATTAGTCATTCTTAGACAGTGCATGGAGGTCTCTTTTTATCAGACAGTGCACGGGAGATATTAAGTCCAATAGGTTTGTACACGTAGCTGATCTGCATTACTTTCAACGTCTGTAAGTACTGTAAATGGCCTTTTAATTTGGAACAGTGTCCTTTATAAATAGTCTAAGGGTATGAATGGTTTGCTGTGTTATGGGAGGGCTGCAAATGAGATTTACTACCTTTAAACAGAGAAATAAAGCACATTTCCTTTTATTCTAGTTTCACATCTTACCTTGATCTGGTGATCTCCAAACAAGAAGACAGTCGACACGCCTTCATCCCCAGCCTTCCTGAGGAGTCGTCTCAAGTCATCCTTCCAGTCGTTCTGTGTGTAGTTCTTGGTGATCTCGATGTGAAACAACTCGTACATGGCCATGAAGGAGGATAGTCTAGCCGCACTGGCACGGCCACTGCCACCAATCCCTGAATGTTAAGCAAAACACACAAGGAAAATTTAGCTCTCTGGAATAAACAGTATTTTAACACCACAAGAGAACAAACACTGACTGTGTTCAAAGCATTTCAGATTCCATATTCACTTCATAAGCGTTTTATCAGTAAAGACTAAAATGCTCAAATACTCAGTCACAACTGGGTCATATTTATAGACAATTTATGTTGTTCCTGTTGGGCTCCATCACCATTATTAAACAAAGAATTGATTGTTGAATTCAGTGCAATGTAGGTAAAGTTTGTATATACTGTATATGAAATTAGATAGAAATTACTGAAAAATTATACTTTTACTTTATATTTATTTCAGTTGTAGTATGGAATTATTCTGACCAACCTCTAAATGTTACAGACAAAAATACTTTGGTTGCACTTTGAGATTCCACAAGGTACCTTTAGATTTGGCTATCTAAGAAAGAAATTGTTTTATGATCAATTACATTAACAAATAAGTTGGTAGAAATATCTGTTAAACAAAATGCATTTCGTTGGCAGATATGCATCCAAAGATACAAGATAATAGATTTTGAGTCACAAGACTGGAAGAGATGAATAAAAAAACAAAACTTCAAACTTTATAAACTTCAAAACACTGCTGCGCGCATTGTCACCCTGTCTAAAAAACACACACTCATATCACCCCCATTCTAAAACCAGTGCACAAGTTGAACGTCAGAGATCGCATAATTTTCAAAATTTTACTTCTTTTTTCTGTAGTGTCAATGGTTCTGCTCCTCATTACAATTTCAGTTTAATCTGTAAATACAAGGTCAGACCTCTATGTTCTTCCAACTCTGGTTCCCTTGTTGTTCCGAAATCTGCAAAAACTTGATGGGAACGAGCTTTTGGCCGCATGCTGGTCTCACTCTATGGAATAATCTACCAATAGTTATCAGAAGTTGCAACTCTCTGGATTCATTTAAAAGCAGTCTAAAAACCCACCTGTTCAATGCTGCCTATTAATTCTTCACTCATTATTTATATTTCTACTCCCTACTATCACTGTTACCTTTTCTAAGACATGCGCCTTGAGTACTCTACTGAGTGGATTTGGTGCAATATAAAATCATATGTATTATATATATCATCTTTATTCGCCAAATAATACACATTTAACATATATATGACACTTCTATAAAAAGAAAAAAGTTGTACACATAATTACAAATTAAAGACACAAATTCACAATTCGTTGCATGCCCTGCAGAAGGACTGTAGCACATACTCTTGGAAGAAGGGCCCTAATGATAAATTTTCTCCATCCCCCAAAATACCGCTCCAATCATTCAGACCCCTCGCGAAAAAATTCAACAACCCTCAAATTCACAGGCAATAAGGTGTTAAGGCCCCTCTGCCGGGAACACATGCCAGGCCCCCCCCCCCCACCAGCCGTGCCACGAATTGAGACATACAAAAGAAAAATACTCTGAGAAGAACAATAAATACACAAATAATTATTATCATAAAAATATTATAATAATATTATTACAATTATATTATCACAATAATATTATTATTTTAATAATATTATTATTTTATTATTATTATTATTATAATATTGGAAGTGGACCACTTACCCACAAGTAGAGCATGGCCATTGGGTTGTTTGAGGACCCTGCTGATACGGGAGATATGTTCAATGGCAAACCTAAACATTACCAGGTCCATGGGGGCCTTGGTCATCATGTTGTATTCATCTAGATACTTCTCAACAGTCTGAAAAGAAATGGAAATATATTTATACATTGATATATTTATATATTTATATATATTTATATATTTAGATATTCGGATATTTGTATATATCACTAAAGGGTACATAATCTGGACACACAACAATGAGGTTTATTGTATCACAATAGCGCCCCCTACAATAGCAGGACAGTAGTGACATTAGCTGCACACCTAGACAATAGGCCTATACAAAGAACTGTCCAATTATTGTACACTGAAGAGTTATATATATTTATGTATTTATATATGTATATATTTATATATTCATATATCTTATATTAATATATTCATATATTCATATATTGATTTCATTATTTCCTCTCATAGGGGCATGGCCCTTTCAGTACACAGAATGATTTTCAAAGGGGTCCTCAAATAAAATACAATATTACATAAAATGAAGAACACATACAAAATACAAAACATAAAGATTATAAAATATACATGTATCTGAAATTTGATATCACACTTTTAGTAACAGCATGCTAAAAAATGGGAGTGAACTTCTCCAGTAGTGGTTGGGAGGACAATTTGAATATAAAACATATTACCAGATTTAACAGGTAAAACAAAATTTAGCTTAATGATTTCAAAAGTAAAGACAAATCTGAACTCATATTCAAGAACTAAAATGATGCCTCTGAAACCAAGTTTTGGTGGAGACATAAGATAGTATGCCTCATATTTAAAGCAGTTTTATTCATGCTTCTTTGACTGACATGTTTGAAAATGTGTATAGTACTAATAGACATCAGTTCCATTCAAGCTATACACAAACTGCTATGTGTCAAAATTGCTGGGAATACCTGATGTAAACAAAATGATATCAATATTTTTCAGTGGATGGTTTAGTGGTCCTACAGTGGTTGATGGCTTTGCTAAACAGTTGAAAACTAATCAGGTACAGAGAAGGTTTTTTGTTGTCAATTTACAGGTATCTCCCCAAATTTTCCACCTTTCTCCTTCTCCGACACAGAAGAGGTACACACTCCACATTGTAACATGAAAACATACACTTAAGCCAAGGCTCCACACTAACATTTTTTCCTACTTGCCCTTTGGGCAAGTGAAATTCTTGCTTTCAGATTTTTACTTGCCCGAATGAAAATTTTACTTGCCCGAAAATAAATGATAACCAAAAACATTCAAAATGATTCTTCCTAATTTTAACTAATAAAGCCTTTTCTTTCGTTAGCATTGGGTGTTTGTGATTTTAATTCTGGAGGTTGCCAGAGGTATGATTTATGAATTTAAAGAGTCATACAAAGAACAAAATAATGATGAACTTATGTTCAAGTCAATTGAACACAAAGTTGTAGACATATTTCGTTTATTTTTGGTAAGATTTTTTGGATGATTTGCTCATTTCATTTAATTTTACTTGCCCAATGGGGCAAGCGGGCAAGTGCTAGTGTCGAGCCCTGCTTAAGCACATACATTACCACACACATACACACAACATGCACACACATTTATACATGAACAGACACAACAATAATGACATAAAGCTATCATGATTTATAGCAAAGTTTACCTCTCGTAATGCTTCCATGTCAGTTATTTCATCATAAACCTTTTCATCATCTTTGCCCTTCATGTAATCACCAAAAAATAAGCTATGGACATGAAAAACAAGTTGATTAAACATAAGTTACTTAAACAGATCATTGGAAAGAGATAATGTTGCAATTAATCAGATTCTGACAATGCATATGATAAATTGCTAGCCATCCCACCCTCAAAACATAAATATAATTACATAAATAAATAGATGAATAGATAAAGAAATACCATAATGTGTCCGCATTGGAGTAAACAATAGTCTGTACAAGAACAGAATACTTTATCTCAGAATTTCAACATGAACTACCACAATTAAGCAGTTATTTTACAAATTGAGCAGCACCAGAACAGACAATGGAGATGTATGAAATAGGTCCTATGGTTCTATGAAGCTACAAATTTATAAAGGATAATTCTTACGTCAAATAACAATCTTATAGTGCCAAAATGGAACATATTATAGTTGTATAAACGCAAACCCTCCCCCCCCGCCCCCAAAAAAAAAAAAAATAAATAAATAAATAAATAAAAAAAATATAAAAATAAAAAATAAAAAAATAAATACTAAATAATAATATAAATGATTTATACAGGAATATTCATGGAAGCACAGCTACTGTCTCTGAAAAAGAAACTTTTAAATATTTACACATTAGTAACTACATGCAATCACACAAATACATGCATTCAAACACTATGTTGTTAGACATTTCAAATGTAAAGATTACATTCTCATTATTTTTGTTACTTGGTCACAATAACTAGTGAGGTTCAGCAGGGAATGACAAACACTATGCTACATCTGAATTGAATACATTTATACAATGGTCATGTGAGACATACAAAGCGTACAGCTATATGAGTACTAAACATACATGTATATAGACTACTGGCACAAATGACTAAACTAAGCAACTCACACTTTGCAAGTGGTGTTAAAAAATGCAGAAAACACATGTAAATACAAACACATTTTTTTCACAACATATTTTTACATCCTAATCCCTATAAATATGGTTGAGAGTATAATTTTGTATCATCCAGTGAAATATCATTTCCAATGCAACTACAGTGTTTTAGAAGTGATTCAAAGTGCTCTATCTAATATGTTTGATCCATTTGATGGGAAGGTCTCTATACTCCTGCATAAATATTTTCTTCCACTTCAATTTCAATGCCAATTCCAATGAGTGGTTCTTAATTTATAGAAGAAATGAGCCCAAATCAGACATGTAAAACGTCCTGTGACCTTTGCAACCTTTGACCTTTAAATTCCCAAATTTAATCAGTTCATTGATGCATCATAGTTCATACTTGACCCTTGTTTCATTTAAATCTGATTAGTGTTTCTCAAGTTATTGCAGTATATAAGCTGAAACTCAGACAAACGGCCTGTGATTTTGTAACCTTTTAACACAAATATCTTATCAGTTCATTGTCTCATCATAGAACATACCCACCCTATTTTTTAATAAAAGCCAATCAGTGGTTCTTAAATTTTCACATTAACAGACAGATGGATGGAAATCCAGATGGACAATTAAAAAATTATGATGACTTCAGTGCGGACACATACAAAAATGCAAGTACTAAACAAAATAGGTGACAAAATTATATCAGTCTGCTTTTGTTTCAGACCAAAGGGTGCTGGCATCTGTATGTGGTAGGGACATAAATATAAACTGAACTTCAAAAATGCCTGATGGGGGCATTTTTGCAGAACCACATTTAATTGATGTGACTGTAAGTGTAAAATTTGAAGAAACATCACATTCTATGATCACAGGAAACAAATAGATGACACACGTAATGGAGAGAATTTGCAAAGTATTCTAATATCTACCAGCAGAAAGTTTACACACAGACAGACAATACAAACTATGAAACATGCTAACATTCAGCAAATCCATGCACAGATTTAAAGACATGTTAGGAAAACATGCAAATGAAACTGGAGTCACACAGATACCTGCGTAAATGCTGATCTCTTATTTCTGGGTGAGCGCTACTACTGCAATGTGAACAAGTGGAATTTGGGATGGTAGCAAAAGAGATATGAAGGTGAAGAAGCCGGATGGTGTTGATGATAATGCAATGATGTGCTGATAGGCTGTGCAGTGTTTGGTGAGGACTATTTCTACTGAGTTCAGCTCATGGATACATAATTAATAAAAGTAAATTCAGAATTTATGAATTAAAAAAATTATGTGAAAATTTAGCTTTGCAATTAAAATAGAATATTTGAAATGCAAAATGTCCTTTCACCTTTTCAAACTTTGCTAAATTTCCAACAGATTATGTTTCTCTGAAAAGGCGACACTTCCCCCAATTTTGTTTCTGATTTTGTATTATTCTTTCAAAAACAATGAAGGTAACTCTGCATAGTTCACATCATAATTTGAAATCCAGATTTGAATAGGGCAATTTCACTGTATGCTTTCACATCCAACTCGAAGAAATAATCCTCAATCCATTACAAAACAATATATTACCAAATAAATTCACATTTTCAATCATCTGAGAGTTTATTGCTGAATAATTCAAACTACAAGTGACATGATGAGAAGCAGTGATTTTTAAACCAAGGAAATGAGTGTGCATAATGTATGCCTATCCTAATTGGGGAGAAGAGAACTATTGTTTACAAGACAATTTGGAAATTGCAGTGAGTACAAGTACAATCTTGCACTAGATGTAGTAACTCACAAAGATTAAATAATATATTAGTTTGGTTTTGACCAAAGCTAAGTGAGTTCATCAGCCCTTATTTTGTTGTTAGTATTATAGCTGTTTCCCCTGCCCTCTCCCCACTCCCTTTCATACTCAACTGGCAGTGGTCTATATCTGTATGCAAGCAGTGATAATGTAGTCAGCAAGCTTATGGTATGCAAAACATGCAAGCTATTTTTATAAAGCATATACCATACAAGCATATACAAATGAAGCAACTTGCAAATAATGCCAAATTTGTAATAAAAAAATAGTATTTGAGGAATATGAAACATACAGCTTTCTTTAAATATGAAAACAAAATCAACTACAACTTGAACTGGCAATTTAATCTGGTTAAAAAAATCATGCAGCATAACAAAGTATGAATTAATTATGAACTACATTGATGCATATAGGCATTAATCTTTTCAATACCATTCTCAAAGTATCACAAGCAAAAACTAAGGAGTTTTGTTGCTATGGTTTTGAGGGGATTAACAAGTGAATGTCATCCATATTCTCCAACAGATACATACCCTCTCATGTTGACATCGGTCACATCTCGACCCGACGACAAGTGAGTGAAGATCGTGTTCATCTTCTCTTTATACTGACTCTGTACCACAGTCTGACAAGTAAAAAGAGTACATGTATGTTAAACTTTAAGTACATGTATGTTATGCATTTGAAAAGAACATAATTATAATTTTATGAGTTTACAAATTAATCCAACCCTCTTTTAAAATGTATATTACAGGTGTAGGCAGGTACCACCAGCATGATTACCAATTTACCATGGTAGGGCAAAGAATCATCTAATCAGAGGTTGAGCTCCATGGCTAATTAAAGCTAATAGGGCTATTAAGGCTGACCAGGAACATGTATGATTTGAATCATTTCAGAGTTCATAAAATTTCACATTCTAAGTGTTCTCAAAATAATGATAATATGAAGGGTTTTTAAAAACTTTTTGTATTCATGTTAAGTGCACGTCTTCCGTTATACAGTGAAAATAAATTGTAATCTTCTCGGAAGGCTTTCATTATATCTCACTGGTTACAATCTACAGTGTAACAAAGTCTGTTTCATTCATTACTGAATATCTGTTTTAAGACATTCGGTCACAATGATCCGAAAACAAACTTATCATAATGTGAATCAATCAAATACCAATCCAGAACTGTCAATGATTTCACACGATTATGATAATAAACCCGTTTCGTTTTGAGAATGAGGCATCACTTTGTCCATCCATAGCAGGGTGGCTTCCAAAAATATTGCTTTGTCCCTCATAGCTGGGAGGATTCCAAGAGTAAAAGAAAAAGTGACTATTTTTGTCTTTGTATTTCTTTAGTTTAGGAACAGCTGCTGTAAACCTGGGTCATTGCATCATCTTTCGTTGTGCACTAGAAGCCCCCCAGCTATGGCACACATCACACTCTCAAAACCAAACAAGTCTATGTAACCACGTACCTTAACCATGGTGAAGAAGGTCTGTCTGTCCTCGTCGTCAACCAGGCGATCGTAGAAGACCCTGTAGACCTCATGGACCCAGAGGCGGATCAGCTTCCTAGCCCCATCAGCCCCAGGGGGAATGGAGGCCGAGTCGATGAGGAGGATGCCCTGTACCACTCGGGCAAAATCCCTGAGATTGAAGACATAGTGGGACTTGGAGGGGGTGGGGAGGAAGTTGGAGATGGCCTGAGTGTAGACCTCAGTGGTGGAGTGCACCATGATCTGAAAAGTGCAAAAAAGTTTAGAGAAAGAGTATGTGACATTTATATAATACTGGATGACTTTGAGGTGGACATACTATTGTACAACTTGTGACAAATATCAACAAGTCACAGATGAGTCCAATATTTTCATTTGGAGTACAATATTTGTTGTGCCCACCAAAAATAAGTCATCCATTGTCATAAATATAGGTCCTGAATTCATCCTGGACAAGCCCTCAAAGTTTATCTTTCTAGAGCTTTCTACATTTTAGACTTGTAAATTGCAAACAGCTGCATTGACACATTTCCCTTTCATTCAGTAACAGTTCATGTACTATAATTGACTTTGAGGCAATTGCACTGATATATTCCCTATATTTATGACAATTGTCATTATTAGATAAATGTGCTAGAAAATTATCAAATGAAATTAAACAGAATCCTCTACAAATCACTGAGTCTACCATAGGTGGCCACTGATTTTATTCTTTATGAGACAATGTGTAATTTTGGTTATCCAAAAGAAATCACACCTTCCTCTCAATATACGAAATTTTAAAATGCAAGTACATTATACAAAAGTAAAAATATAGTGTGATTTTGGAAAAAAAAATGTTAATTTCATACTATGTTTGCATACAAAACTCTTTTCTAGATCAACTTGTCAGCCACAGGCAAATATGAAAGTTACCGGATGTGTCTGACATTCTTCCTCAGCGTCCAATATTTTCTGATATCCCTTTCATATACAGGCTTTTCTTTGTGACACATGTTGCGCACATGACACATGATAATATCAGAGCCCTTAAAACCCACCCCATCAGATGTCTGGAGTAAGATGCTGACTAATGACAAAGTAAGATACAGTCTTTATTAATTTGGTATGTTATTAGTTACGAACAATTCAATCCGATCAGGAGAAAACATAAGATATTGTAAGCTGACCTACATGTCATAAATAAAATCAATTTGTCAATTTGCTAAAAAATCTATGTTGAGATAGTGATTACTACAGATGTAAGGCCATCATACATACCAAATAAAGCATGCATCTAAAGTGAAAATCATACAGTTCGTATTGGGTGCATTGAAGAAAGAAAAAAAAATTATCCATGGTACTGTATAAACACTCAAATTTGTTAGATTTGCAGAAATCACTGCATTGTCACCATTTGCAGACAACATTGTTTCTTACTGTTCCTCTACCAATGCTATGTACATTGTCTATTTCAGCCTCATTTTGTTTTTGCATTTGAAAAAAAAAAACTCGTAATTGCAGTGTATCAGAATCTGATCAGAGGTACCAAGGGCAGATGGCACTGTATTTTTTTTTTTTGCAGTGTAACTTATGAAATTAATGTTTTTGACATCTTCACATACCCCCCCCCCTTTTTGCCCGCCCTAAGATTTCACCATGGTGCCGTCCTTGATCCCTTCTAATTTTTTCACAGAAGTAAATCATTGACCAAACTTTTTCATTTACGAAAAGAGAGAGGAATCTTAAATTCCTGAGATTCCTACCCTCGAGTATCTTTTGTGGGCAGTCTCAAATCCCTTATTGAAATGCCAATCCATGAGGGGAGTGAAGATGTTCTTCATCGTTTCCTCGTTGAACGTATCGATGGTGATGATGTTGAAGTGACGGAGGAACCGGGGCGTGACCATGTTGCGACCCCCTCCTGGTGGACCCATGGCCGACACCAACATGATATCCTCCAGGTACAGCATGCTGGTGTCTTTCCTGCATTGGAGGAAAATTAACAACAAAAAGATAATGAAACCTTGCTATACTCTTGGAACTATGCATTTAAACTTGAGCAAAAGCATCCCAGATTTTAATTCATACACGTAAAATGTAGAGCTCACATGACAAAATATGTAAAAGTTAGAAAATAAGTACCATTTGTTCATTATTTAATGATTTTTCATGATACAGTAATGATTTTGTGCCATTAGATACTACAATGACATCGAAATCAAAGAGACTACTCTCTTGTCATCTTTCAAAGTATGAAGAGATAATCACATAAGCAATGCATCCCTCATCATTCTATCTTGTTTTACAGTTGTATTTTAAACTCATCTCACAACAGCTGTCCATAATGATTCTGAAAAAGTTGTCTCTTCCTAACATGGGAGGAGTTTGTAGGAAAGAAATATTGATAACACATCCCACAGACAAGATTGAGAAGAATAGTGTGTTAGTGTGTGTCAAAAGACATACATTTCCACATACAGTACATTTCAATACAATGTATTCACACCAAACACAGTTTTCTCATAATGACAACATCCATGGACTATTGCTCATTCTTTGGAGTTTGTGAAAACACTCTACAAAGTTGAATAATATATGAAGTGTTCCATTTCTCTATGAGATAATGCACCATGAATTAACTAAGTCCAACAATATTTGATTTCCACCTGTTGGACAAATTTACAATGTGTTTTTAGAAGATTGTTTTACCTGTCAAACCAGTAGCCATGATCCACCCACTGTCTCAGTAATTCAATGGGAGGCTGCGCCCCATACTTCTCCTTGGCTGGCATGTTGAGGTCATCAACAAACACAATCAGCTTCTTGCCTGGGGCTGGTCCATAAACTCCCTTTTTCCTCCTGCACAGAAAATAAGAATGAATATTCAACTATTTCCTACCTAAATATCTATATATCCCCACATATTTTAAACCATTTGCCCTACTCTAGGATAAGGTATGACCAAAGATTTTTATTTCTATGTATGCTTTGTCTCAGCTTTGGCTGGGTTGGTTGGGTTTGTACAACAGTCTCTGGTGAACCTCAATTACGAACAAGGGACTGGCAATAAAACAGTGACTACAATCTTCACATCAGTAAAGGTAATAATATATAATAAACTAGAAATGTGGTTTTTCCATGTGTCTGCGATCTGTTAGTACCTATACAAGGTTGATGGGTGGCACCAGCCTTGACATAAACTTAGTAACTATACTATAATTTGATGTTAAACACACTATAAAACAATGTACAAAACCCATTTAAAAAATTGTTAAACTTCGCTATCTGACATATCTGACAGTGTTTGAATGGACAAATAACACCCTAGAACACAAAATTTCTGACAGTTATGTTGTCACTTGTAAAATATGTACAGATGAAAATTGGCACATGAATTATTGTCAGGTGACAAAAATTCTGCAGCACAGCAGTCTACGGGGGAAAAATTAAATAGTCACTCACTAATTTTCACTTTTTAAAAGCACATGATGATTGTTTTGAACTGCAATTTTTTTCAGAGCAGAGACACTGGTAGCATGGGGAAATCATGTAGCTCAGATATTTTAAACTGGAAACATTGTTATACAATGCCTTTAATAGTAACGAGTAAAATATCAGAATCATCCATTTCACCGCTGACTGGAATTCAGGACAACATGTTTTGCAAATAACGTGTGACATCATTACCTGTCCAACTTGGAGAGGATGATATCCTGTGTTTGATTGGCCGATGTCTGCGCCGAGAAGTTGATGTTGTTTGGGATGTAGTCTCCCTTAGCCAGGTCCAGGAGGAAGGCATTCGTGATGGCAGACTTCCCCGTACCGGTCGGCCCGACAAACAGGACCGGTTGCCCCTGGAGCAGCAGTTTCCGCAGGAAGAAAAGCTGTCGTTCTGTTTCCACGGTGTTGATGATGAGTTCATTGACCTGGTGGCATAAACAAAAAAAAGTTAATTCAAGTTACATAGTATGTTCAGTGTAATTTGCAAAAACTGTGTTTGTATTTGTATACTTATTAGCTTTGGAATATTTGGTTTTCTTTTAACAAAGTTAGCTTTCACTAACAAATTCATTTTGATAAATATACTTTTTAGAAAATATTGAATTTCATTATTCAGATATATTTTTTTATTATCTGGAATGTACTCACTGTAAATGAATTCTGCAACTACGTAATTGACACAGAGACAATGCGATACACGTTTTCTTGAAAATGACTCATTTCAGTCAGAACTGTTAAAGGTAAATGACATCGATTAGGGGGAAAACTACTCTAGAATCAAGTTAACTATGCAAGGATCTTACTGTGAACATTTTGTAGTCAAAATTTGACTCATTTTAAAATAACTTCCGTCAATATGCCTAGTGACAGACAAATATGTTGTGTAGCTTTCTATGGGAATCATTTCTCTTGGGCCTAAAGAGAATTAAAATGCTGGAATGTTCATGCTTGATCCTTCTTAAGTAAACAAACTCAAGACAAATCCTTCCAGTCAGGATACCCATGCCAGCTGGTTATCTTTGGAATATCTTTCAACTGGTTTGGTTTTACATTTTTTATTTCCCCCAATCATGTCACAGCCCTTTAAGATTCCCCCCTCATTGATATGAACCGTGTCATAATCATTTCCATGATAAAAGACGATATGGTCTGCTTACCAGATGAAGATGACATGAAATCATACTTATGTTTTGTTTATGATGAAATATGGTACACTGGGCAATAATGATTGACCTATTGTTCACGAACTCCCCTTCGATGCATCATTTCATTTTGTTTCACATCTCTACTCTCTGATATCTTTGCCCCCTCCCCCTTTCCCCCCTTCATGGTTGTAATCCTTACCATAACCTGTCCATCCTGTTGCCATGCAACATCAATCATGAAGCATGAATAAAAGAATACATAAACGGAAGAAAATTATGAATACACCAATATTACTTTCACATTTCACATTAACATGACTTAGCTTTGAATCTTATATTATCTCTACTAATTTGTTCAATTTTGATTTTCATCACTATTTAGAAATATACAAACGCGTAATGTTTATGATAATAGTTTATACAATAAATTCATATAATTCCAAAGAATGTATCAAATTTTTGAAAAAAGTTTGTTCCCGTACTAGTGGTTAGAGAAAAAAAAATGTAAAAATGAAACAAAATACGTAAAATAAATAAATGAATAAACTTACAAGGTCAACGTGTAAACAGTACTATACAGTTCTATAAAAGAAAATTGGTAAAAAGCTGAAAAAAATCTGGTAAAACACAAAACAATTCATACAAATCCAAAACATTTTCAAGATATATTACAACTGTATTTCATTGCTCAAATTATCATCTGAAGCATATTTTTCTTTTAAAGTTTTTTTTTTTTACAAACTGAACCAATCAAGACATCTATCTTACCTGTGTCTTGTCTCCAATCTCTGTAGCAGTGACCAGTGTATCCCATCGATTCCAGGCACCATACGTCTTACGGGTGTAGACGTACTCAAAGACGGAACCCCTCTTGGGAATAAGGAGGTTGCGGGCAAACTTCAGGTCCTTGGGACGGGGGTACTTGCCTGATGTCTCCATGTCACACAGCTGCTTGAAGAACTCGCTGAAACTGATCGCAAGATGGAGACAAGGATCAGATTAAAATCCATTCTTAATTCAATTCAAAGCAATGTAAAAGATCCAATGGAAACAAAAAGTAAACGGAAATGTAAAATAAGTCCGTTTAGGTGAAAGCATGACATATATTTAAAGTGATAGGTTAACATTGTGGAGCTTCAATTTAAAAAATTGTCAAACTTTGATATCTGAGCTACATAGTAATGAATAAACACCCTAGAATACAAAAGTTTGGAAATTTATGCTACCACTGGCAAGATATGAATGAATAAACAATTAAAATAGGTAAAAAATTAAAAAAATTAAAAGCAAGTAAAAAATAGCTTAGATCTACACACAGTAAGTCTATGGGAGGAAATGGGTAAGTGAATCCGGTCAATTTGAATGCTTGCAGATTTTCACTTTTTTAAAGCACTAAATCATCATTTTGAAATACAATTTTTTTCAGGGCTTCATTTTTAGACCTTATCAAAGACACTTGGAGTGTGAAGGATTATGTAGCTTACATTTTTTAACTGTGGTAAATGTTAGCCAGTGGCTTTAAACTTCTTCCACAAAAGTTGCTGAAACAATTTGATATTTCAAATTACATGGGTGTATATACCTCATACCTCTTATTTTTATCATATCATCAACTTCTCTTTTTTTAATGTAGCCTGGTTTAAGTTAACTTGGGTTAATTCACTTCATATTAATTGATAATAATGGGTTCTTATAGTGCACTAGTCACAACAGTGTCACAGCGCTTACAGATTACTATTACCCGGTCACTGGACACAATTCAATCTAGCACTTAAAGTGCTTACTCTCCACTCCCTGGGGAGTATTCCAGCCAGTTGCCACTTTACAGGGGCACACATGCTAATCAACCACCATAAGCATTCCCATCCTACCAGGTACCCATTTATACACCTGGGTAGAGAACAGCAAAGTGGATGAAATGCCTTGCTGAAGGGCAAACGTGTTGGACCCACTGCCTTTCAATTGGGAGACAAGCGTTCTACTGCTCTTCCAAGACACAACACCATTGAACATTAAACTTTAATTGGGTATTAATCGGGAGGTGATGCAGTGCTGAGTTGGTAGATGTAAATCTGAAGGGGCTTTAACTTACTTGTCCCTTGATGCCCCATCCACTGAGGCTCCGACGGACCAGACCAGGGAGAACAGGAAGTAGCAGAAGAGCATGTTGGACCGCTCCTCCTGGACCCTTTGATCTGACAGAGAGGGCGATGCACTCGCTTCCTCCTCTTCGTCTATTTCGCTGTCCGACTCATCTCTGTCACAAACACAAATAAGGTAGGAGGAGAAAAGATGTCAACATTTTGCAAGCATACAATATAATTCTCTCTCTGTTTTTCTTTTCTGTCGATCTAATTGTATGTCTGTCACTCTACACATGCATATACCAATTTAATTATTAATACCCTTACCAAATTTTGTAATCTTTTAAGTCAAAGAAAATTTTGTTTGTCCGGATTTATGTTTCTTGAATGTGTAATACATGAAAACTTCAAGAAAGGTCCTAATTTAACCAGTCCACATTTCCTTTTGTAGTTACAGAAAACATACAAAACATCAAATTTACATGGGGTATGAATAATTTGGTTGCTAACTGTTCATATCAAATACAAATACAGAACATATTTATGTATGTTAATTAATTGGATCATATATGGGAAGTCCACCTTATGTTTATCATATTCAAATTCTTGATGAATACAAATCATGGAATATAAATGTTGGTTTGCCTCAAGAGCAAAAACCTGCTTATTTGACATATGTTGAGAAATTGACCTTTTGGTTTAAAAGCCAAGCTTGAATACAGTATTTACAACATTACCAATTTGATAATAAGGTTTTCGGGCAAGAAAAAGAGAACATAAATACTGGTTCACTGTACTAAATATTAGTGGATGAATTTGTCTTGGAATGTGTCAGAATAAATTTCACCCGTTTCCTCTCAGATTTTGTATTTCTCATAAAATTAACACAGGGCACGTCCAGTTCCTGTAGCCAATGGGCTAAAACTGTGTTTACAATGTCATCTCTCTCTGTCAAGGGGGAAAAATGATTTATTGTGAATGCAAAACACAAAACACACAATTGGCATTATTTAAATATGATAATTAAATGTTTTGAGACAAAAGTATTACTTCAATTAATTTATCAAATTATCACAAAGACACAGACATTTAACACTGGCTCTAGTACAAACAGCTTTAAGGGAATTTAAACACAAATCAAGCAATACCCTTACACTGTCATCTTAGAAAGTTAAAAACATATATTTTAATGTTATCCAATGATGCATTATGTAACAAGTAAAGTAATGTATGTTATGCTTGTAATTGTTAAGTTAATCACTGACAAGCATCCCAAATATAAATTGAATGAAAACTATCCACTTCTAAAATTAATGACTCATCCTAAGAATAATTTGTGAACATAAATGAGATAAGCAACTATTTCAATGTATTGTTTGGTACACAAAACAGCATTCACTTATTGATGGATGTGTATATTGGTGCCATGTATTCTAATCCCGATATAATTTAATCTAGTGTTTTAATTCCATTAATTTTTGTGATAAAATCTTAGTAACCCACCTTTGTTTGATGGCCCTGGATTAGAAGCAAAAACAACATTGACGTCACCAGCCACAACACAGGGATTAAAGGTCATGGGGTCAAAGTGCAAGGGGTCAAACGTTATGCAGCCATCACCACAACAACATGATATGTGCAATAACAAAAACAAAGTGAAAAACCATGATTACAAGCAAAAATGCAAAATCAAATACAAATATGAGGCAAACATGAAACCAACATTATACAATGTTCTTTAAATTCTTCTTCTTATTATTTCATATTTCCACAAGATTACATTACGAAACGTCTCCGCTTCCCCAACACAGGTATCGCAAAACTGCTATCCGTGTTTGTCAAACCCCGACTTTTAATCCTTAACCTACTGAGGCTTTTCATGCTGAACCTAATCCTTGAACTTATGTAATACGATTGTCAGTGTCAATAAATTTTCTGACTGAAGCAAATTCAGAGCAAATTTAATTACTGATCTTGAATTATTTTTTTTACTGAAGAGGCCACTGATTTGCTGACTGTACATGTAAATTAAACTTCAAACGACCTAAATCGACCAAGAAATAAAGGATTTTGTGAACATTTTAACCCGTTGGAGACTAAGTACGAGTTAACTCGTGTTGGGGTCTATGGAAAATGTGTGTTATAGCGAAATCAAATCGTCCCCAACGGGTTAAAAGGAATGGTCTGTGTATACTTGACCCTCCCTGTCCTACCAAAAACTCAGCAGCTGCAGTCTGGTAGCTTAGGGAATTAGAAGCTGAAGGGACTTGCTGCACTCTGCTGACATTTCCAAAATAATAATCTCCTGGTAGATAAGAAATATGGGATGCACAGGAGAAGCGGAGAAATTCCGTAATGATAGTAGCATCAATTCTTCTCATAGGTACTGAATCATTTTTGTTATCCAGAATTATACTCAACACTCATTTTGCTGATATATACATCCATAAGTATTTTAAAAAAACTAAGGTACTATGATACAAAATGCATTGGGGTGTATGTCATATTATATAACTATCAGTTGAAGCATATGAAATCACACAAAAAACACCCCCAAAACCAATTTCACAAATCGATGATAAGAAGTGATTCACTAAACGTGAAAGATAAAGCATACCCCACAACCCCTTCTATTCAAATGGAAATGGCAAACTGTGTACCTGTAGATACCAAGTTTTGACACACTAAGTAGCATTGCGCCAGTGTATATTAGTTCCATCTGTCTCCCACATGTTTCACTTATCTGATCATTACCCAACTTTTTGTCACAAATGAAGCGTGACAATGCAATCAATGAAATTGAAAGAAAATTGAAAATATGAATAAGCAGTAGGCCAAAGCACTGTGTTTTTAGTAAAATGATCAAGAGAATAATTATGGTAGAATGTAATTAATATTATATGTCCTTCACAAAATATGTTAATATTAGTGAATATTTAATGTAATAACAAATATCTCACTAGTTCAGAAAAGAACTGTTCTTTTTTATTCACAATGTTTTACAAGTGGCATTTAATAAACAATTGTAATCTTAAACGCAAATATCTGGTGAAATAAATCAACAAAGATACATATTGAAGGGTACAGTGATGACAATTTAGACGTCACACAGCAGCTTTGAAAATGACATCAATACGTTTATTTTGTCTTTTTCATGAGTCAGATCATCAATTATTACACACAATTAAAATATTACCATACAACTTTACAATCATGTAGGATCAAACTATAAGTTATGGATTGCTGGTGATAATTTTCATGTTTGAAAACTTTGCAAATTTACACAGCACAATTATGAAATCATTTAAATGTTATTTACAAATATTATTTTAAAAATTAGTCATATGTGTTACAGTAAGACGATGGAAATGGTGAAAAAAAATAACACATTTTGATGATGACCAAGTGATGTTAAGCATTTTAGGAAAAATCCACACATGACATTTTTGTTTTCTTTTCTTTTTTGGGTGGAGGTGTTGTTTTAGCATGGTACATAACATTCCTGGGGTGACGGAACCATGTATCTGAATTTTTGGTGAGAATGGGGGTTTTATGAAATATAATCTAGGGAGTCAGATTTTGTTTTGGCCAAACCTGATATTTCATATCTCACAAGTAGAGCCATTGCCTACCCTATTTGTTACTGTGTTAAGGCAGCCATGTATTTGGGGCTCTTCTGAACATTTAACATTTTTTGAGATACATGGGAGAATAAGATATTACACATTTTGATAATAACGACCATGTGACTTTAACTACTTGAGGAGAAATCCACACATGACCATTCCCCCCCCCCCCACTTTCCTTCTTTTTTTTCTTTGGAGGGGGTTGTTGTTTCAGCAAAGTACATAGATAAATCACATATTTTGATAGTAATGACTATGTGATATTAAGTGTTTTAGGAAAAATTAATAAGTTTTTTTTTTTTTGCATTATATAAAGGCAGGGCATCTCGTTTGCATGCCTAAAAATTACCATTGTGTAAATACACTGGTACATAGAAGAAAATAACATCTCGGAACCTTCAGCAAAACATACGGGCTAGAAAATCAGTTCTAGTGGAATTACAGTGACTGTTAGACTTTGATTTTATTATCTCCTAGAGGCAAAAACTTTCTAGCATAGAACATGCACTAAATGGCAAATGGTTTTTTGCGTATTTTTCAAATTTTAGATAATTACTCATCTTCACATTTCACAGAAATGTCCTTTATAAAAAGCCTAAGGGCATGAGTGATGTTTTGCTGTGATGTGGGAGGGGTGAAAATGAGATTGCCTGCCTTTAATTCATCACTATATTCTTGTGTGAATTGGGTTGTTTTAGTATGGTACATGAAAACAAGAGGCATGACACTCACCCAACATCCTGCATGAGGCACTTGTAGAGTTTCAGCATAGAGGCCATCATGTGCATGGGAGACATGGGTACAAGTTGACGGCAGACCCTACTGGCATGATTCAGGCAGGGGGGCAACAACCACTGGAACAACAGCTACAAAGAAATAAAGCATAGTGGTTGTAGGTAAACTTTCAGATGCATGTGCAGGGATATTTTACCAGTGTACTTCTGCTCAGGTGCAAAGTAATAGATTTTCATCCGTGATACAGGCATATGTTTTTCTTTTCTTCATTGTAGCTTGGAGATAAATGTGAGAGGTGGGCAAAGGGTTGAAGTTGGCATTGCTGGGCCCAAGAAGCACTTTTTTTAGTGCTACTGGTTTCTTAGCACTCTTTCTGAATTTTTCATAGGTATAGAGTGGAGGGAGAGGGAGCAGGGACATATTATGAACACTGATTTTTTTTTGGTGGGGGAAATGCTTGCCCATTATAATAACTAACTAATATATCCAACAATTAAATTTGACTTACAAGAATGTCACGATTGCTCTGAGATGAAATCTTCATAATTTTGCATACATATGGTAAAACAGAGTATCCACCTCCTATGAGAGCATCCCATTTTTTGCAGTTGGAAGCATGTATGGCAGCTTCAGCAGCAGATATACCAGTCCAATAAAATATATAAGGTCACTGCTTTCCACAACTTTTAACAAAAGCTCCAAACTTGGATGGCATACATCCATATAGATGTTACAAAGACTAGTTTTAATGTTATCACCAACCTGTATCGTGTCCTTCTGTGCCTTTGTAATGAAGTCTGGTAATTCATGCTCTATCCAGGACTTCACCAGGGGTTCCCATCCTAGCTGAGATGGTTCCAAGTAGATCATACCACATCTTGAGATAAGACAAAAACACATTTAAATTATAGTTGTAGCATTATTATTATTATTATTTATAAATTTATTTATTTTGGCAAAACAAGAAAAGAATTCAACTAGTTGGAGACTAAGTACCAGTTAACTCGTGTTGGGGTCTATGGAAAATGCATGTTATAGTGAAATCAAATCGTCTCCAATGGGTTGATACGATACAACACAACGCATTAATGTTCATATGAAGCATAGAAATGGGCATCCACTGGACTGCCAGGGTAAAAAAAAAGTTGACTAAATAACTGTAGTCAGTAATGACTATCTGACCCAGTCCAGTAGATGCTAACATAGAAACAAAGTACACAAGATACGAGCAGAAACAGTAAGGCATAAGGCATTGTAGCATGTATTAGTAAAAGTCATGAGGTGTTGTAGATTGAAATGTTAACTCTAACTTTGGTAATGTATGTTTTATTAGGAAGCAACAATGCCCAAAAATGCTCTGTCTTACACCTTGTTTTTGTCTCAGACAGCAGGGGAAGTACAGCACATTCTGCTAATAAATTATCTTGTTATTCAACACAATAATGATCATGCAATAATGATGCTGCAATACAACATCATCAATGGCAAGAGAAGATAACTACCATTATACTTTGTGCAAGGCAGACCAAACAAAGGCACATTTTTGTCCATAACAGAAAGACCTCTCTGAAGATACACCTTGCCATTTATCCTACAATGATGAAGTATGCATTGATCCTGCTGGTGAAAATAATTTAGCATCACTTGGAGTCACTTTAAAATAGTTTCAGAACTTTATGTGGTAAATGTCGTAAATTTCACACAAAGTTCCTCCATTGTCAAGAAACAATAAGGCAAAGTATATTCACACCTCTGCCTGTTGTAGATTAAAATGACACGCAGGCCAAAGTCAAATTTTGGACGATGCTACAATAAACTTACCTGCTGACAGTGGCAGGAGAGGCCTGCTCTAAATCCTTGGGTTCAAAGATCATGTTTTGCTTCTTGCTCATCTGAATGATCTCACCACTCATGAGGCAAAGCTGCAGAAAACAAACACAACAACAAGACATAGAGGTCATACATGTACAATACTTTCTTTTGGCTCATCAAGCCATTGTTGTAAAGGCATTTTACAGAAACTTCATGAATTTTTCTGTCATAATACTAGTACAGATAGAAGATTTGAAGTTTGTTTTTGAGATGTGTCTAACATCTTAAAAATTTAATCTAAAATGATGAATAAAACTGAACACTTTGTTCTACCTGTAATTTTAACGAGGACTCTCAAAACTTCTTGTTCCGTGAGTAAAAAATTAATTTTACAGCAGACAATTTGTTCAAGACAATTTGTTCTGTCAGTTGAAGAAGTGTTTACATTTGAGATGCACTTGTCTAAATATCTTTAATTTTATACGTGCCCCAACTCCTGCAGCACATTCACCTACTGACTTTCCATAGAAACACAGAAAATACTGGGGAAAAACCTATATGACACTCTGTAGAAATCAATACAGAAGCAATCATAGATCAATATTTTCCACAATCCCACTTCTACAGGCATTAATATACATAAATTTAATTACGTACTAGTGTATAAATCTGTGAATGATACATGGCTATTGGTGTGCAGACCAGCAAATAAAGCAAAGTTACATGTTACCTTTTTGTTATCGTCTAGTACTGTATTCATGTTCTCAATCCAAACGGCATCCACCGGTCCGTCAAATATACACCATTTCCTGGCGTCCGAGGTGCTGGCGGCCTGCTCACGGAATGTGTTGGCCAGAACTCCATCAGACCACTCGTGGGAGATGGGGTCAAATCTGCCATACAGCTGGCCCATGGTGATGGCCTTGGGGTTGATGATACGATACTCCACCTGCAAAGAGCAAGACAAGAAAGATGTTCAAAGGAGACATAATGACAAGCTAGTCATAAAAGACTCAACAAAAGCCCTGGAGGGCATGATGCTCACCTGAGGTCACACAGCCTCTATGTGATGCCAATAGAGAGTGCATCATCAATTGTACAGGCATAGCTTTGGCTCTTGGAGGCCAATATCTATACACCAATGGGACCACATGAACCACTTGAAATACTTTGCATCCCCTTGCCATACAAATGATTCTTCCAAAGTTGGTTATAATCTGAACAACCATTTTTTGAATTAGACAACTTTGTGACTTTTCCCATACCCCCCCCCAAAAAAAAACACCCCACACATGGGGCCCAATGGGACCACCCGTGAAACGTCATGAACTGTAATTATTCACATATGAGGGTATGAACACACAATATCACTTGGCTGTACTACATCTGGACCTAGTAACAAGAGTATTTGTAATTACCTAGTTTTGGCAACATGGTACTGTGGCCCTTGAATGGGGGCAAATTAAGGGTTAATCAAACCTGCTTCATTGGAGATACCTGTAAACAGTTTAACAACAGTTTTTGGCATTCAACTCTTCTACGTTCACATAGCAATTGATTAAGTGCTTTTTTTAATCTAAAAAGGACTATTTTTCATTGTACTTCTTTTCAAACCTACAAAATAATCCTTACAGCATCACGTCCAAGGTCAACAGGTTAATATGCTAGACAGAATGTGTGCCATACTTACCCTGTTTTCATCCATGAGTTTGGCCTTGTGTAGATCACCCAATGCATCAGATAGGACCTTGAAGGCACATGTCTTACCCCCGATGGTATCCCCTACTATCATCAGACCATGACGCACAAGAATCATCTCATAGATCTATACAATCAAAGAGAAAACATGTATATGTAGGATAGCTTTGCTAGTCATGAGGACCGCTATTCGTAAGGACCAGTGGTTCACAAGGACCGCTATTCATAACATGTAATTTTCTATACCTGGAAGGTTACGATTCACAAAGTGAATAGAGGGTCACTATTCATAAACTCATAAGGACCATTATTCATGGGGATTGCTATTCATAATATTATGAGAGGTTTGCTATTCATAATCAAAGAAAAGGCTCATTACTTATAAGGACTGCTATTCATAATAAATCATAAGAGTTGTTATCCATAATAAGTCATAAGGGTCACTATAATTCATAATACCAAATCACAGTTGCTAATCATAAGGGTCGCTACTCATAATCGAAGAAGAGTGTCGCATATTCATTGACCTTTATGAATAGCGACCCTCTTTTTGTATCATGAATACGGACCCTTAAAGTGATAGGCTAACATTGTGGAGCTTCAATTTAACCCGTTGGAGATGATTTGATTTCCCTATAACACGCATTTTCCATAGACCCAAACACGAATTATCGCGTACTTAGTCTCCAACGGGTTAAAAAATTGTCAAATTATGATATCTGAACTACATAGTAGTGTTCATATGGACAAATAAACACCCTAGAATAAAAAAGTTTGGAAAGTTACACTGCCAATGGCAAGTTATACATGAATAAACAATTAAAACTCGGGGCGAGTTTAAATAGCGTAGGTGTACACACAGTAAGTCTATGGGAGAAAATGGGCAGGTGAATCCGATCAACTTACAATTTTCACTTTTTTAAAGCACTAAATAATCATTTTGAAATACAATTTTTTCAGGGCGTCATTTTTAGACCTTATCAAAGACAATGGTAGCATGGAGAATTATGTAGCTCAGATTTTTTTAACTGTGGTAAATGGTAGCCAATACCTTTAAGATTAACGCCCCGATTTGGTATTATAAAGAACGCCCCCTTTTCCGTATTATGAATAGCAACACTTATGTCTTATTATGAATAGCGGTCCTTATGAATAATTTGTTTTTATGATGATTAGCGAGTGGTGACATGTAACCGAAAGTGTATAACATCATTTGATGGTATTGGTTAAACTTACCATGGACAATATTTCAAATCCACAAAACATTTTAGTGCCTCGAGAGAAATAAAATACTGGTATGTTCATTCTTGATTCTTGTTCATTCTTGATTCCTTACTAAACAAATCAAAGACATATCCTTCCAGCCAAGAGATCCACACTAGCTGGTGTATAGTTGATATTTTTTTCAACTCATTTGGTTCTTGAGGCATTTTCTAGAATTCCCAATCATGTCATTAACCTTTAAATTACAACTCAAATGTTTCAAATTGGTATCACCATTATTAAAAATCACATACCTGGATGATTTTCTCTATAAACCATGGTACTGACTGTAGCTTTCGTTTGGCAATGTTTTCATTGAGAGCCTCCTCCAGGGTACCATAGTCAGGATGAGGGAGACCAATGCCTGGGAACAAGTCTGAGATGATACCCTCAAACAAGGGAATGTCATGGGACAGAAACTGTTGGAGGAGAGAAAAAGATAATGTCACTGTAGTGGTAAAGTCATAATAATTTCAGTACAGATATTCCAATGAAAAAGTAATGAATTAGTATGATAATATCAAAGTAAAGGACAACCAGATTTTGAGTACATTCCATGGTAATGTTTCTGTCAATGTCCACACACATTATGGAAATGTGGCAAAAATTTAATCAAGTTTAATAACTTGAAGTAATTTGAAGAATTTGTATTTTTCCACAAACATACATGTATCCCACAGATAACTCTCCACATAGTAAACACAAATAAGATTAACTTTTATTTTCAGAAGACATGAAATCTCATCACCGTAATGCAGCTTTAACCACTGTGATCAATATGGCATTTTTTTCTGAAAATAATCTTATTATACTTATATGTTCTTGAATATTTAGAAAAAACTTAGATCACTTAACTAGTGTGCAGTGTACATAATACTAAAACACTTGCAATGTTTGAACAAATCTCAAGTGAAGTTTACCAATATGGAGTGGTGATAATGTCTAAGAGATCAACAATTTTTCAATAAATATCAAATGTATTTTACCTTAGGTAAATTAACATCCTTGATGGACCGAAGTAATAAGACGTCCTCCGCTGTGTCAGGAAACTTGAGTTTGAGGTTGCCTGCTGCTGTCAGGACAGACTTGACCGCCCTCATGCCATAGTCATAATGGTGCTGAGATGATAACTGAAAAAATGGAGAACACATAATTAAAATTAAACTCAATTATTTACAAAACATACAAATATCCGACACATGAATTCACTGTACAACAATATCCTGATCAATCACAAGTACTCCAGAGACAAGTTTAATTCTTTTATAATCCATGAAACTTACAACTACACTTTTTTAGCTTTTGTGCCTAGAAGCACAATAAAAGATAAACTATGCATTCCCTATCCATTAACATCTCTCAGTTTTCACACTTGGCACAATACAGAGATATATTAGTAAGTAAACGCAGAGTGCCATCATGTTCCCACAAGTGTGAGAAAGTTCACATACATGTATGGTTTGGGTTTATTCCAACAAGCCAATCACCATACCACTAGCATAAAAAAATATGCAAATGGATTCTACACTAAATTAGTCCCTATGTATTTGGCTGGGCTCTCAAAGACCAAGAATCTACATCTTCAAACTTTGAAAAAAGCATGTACTTCACTAAAAATACATAGTTGATATTGATAATACACTTATTTTACATCTCCATATGCAATACATAAACCTTGTGATTGAAAAACATTTGTCAATGCCTAACTTCAATCTGGTTATAATCAGTAAAGAAGAGCCATTGTTGAGCCCCTGAGAGGATAGATTTATACCAGCTGTTTCTGTTCTCACCTGTTCAGAGCACAGTTTATATGTGGCTACAATCTTGGTTGACAGGGATCTGGCATTGACAAAACCCATAGAATAGAGACTAATCTCAGCAATCAAGGCATAGTCAGGAACCATCATGGCCACTGTACGGAACAACACCTGTCAAAGAAAAACATTTATTACTGATTGTACAAGAAACAAACAAATAGATTCATCAGCATGTGCTTTTATGAATTTGAATATACTGTAGGATAAATTACAAATGATGAAGGAAATGCTTTGGCATGTCAAAGAACCAGTTATGATTTTATGAATCATAGTATATTTTGAAAAACTGTGGTTTTAATTGATTTGAAATTGTAAAGTTCATTCTTGTAACTAATTTTATTAAAACATTACAGTGACTTAGGGCATGAAAATCAGCATGAGAGCTTGGCCAGAAGCAATAAAATTCACATCATATTACCTCCGAGATTAAATAATTTCATGAGGAAAATGCAGTTCCTTGCTTTGATAAGCAATAAAGATTACTTGACAAATTTGCTAAATTACTATTTATTCTAATTTAGTTTGGAACTTATATTCAGTCTTGAATGAACCTACAAGAATAATGAGGTTAATTGGTTTGATTGGCAATAAGGCAACTCAATTATTTGACATTACTTGACAAATTTGCTCAATTACTATTCATGCTACTTTTGCTTGGAACTTGAAAGTATTCAGCCTTGTATGAGCCTATATTGAAAGAGAACTGTAAAATTTATGCCAGTACATACCTTGAGATTATCAGGGAGTTCAGCCCTGCCAGCATAGCCAGGGTTCATGGTGATAAACATGGTGCATGATGGGTCCAAGGAGATCTCGGTCCCTTCAAACACAAATGTCGTCAGATTGCTCAGCAACAGCACGCTGGATACTCTGGATCTGCTGGGCCACAACAGACAGCACCTAAACAGCAAAGGAAGCAGGAAATAGTAAAATGATTAAGTTACAAATCTTTCCAAGGACTTCCAGAAATTTGGCTTAAATGACAGAAGAAATAATTTTGGAAGATATTTTTTCCTTGTTGATAAATTTTCTGAAGTTTCTGTTTACACTGTGCATTTATTACATAACTTCTGAGCAAAACTAGATTAAAAGTAGATATGTATTTTTATCAGACATGCCTAGAATATCATGTGATGGAAATTTTTTCAAGAATTCACACACAAACTGTTGCAGGACACTGCCAGGTATTTGGAGAAGTTGTTACAAATGTTCTTAGAAGGTACTGCAAACAGTTTCATGGAAAATTTTGTGCGTCATGCTACTAAACTTTCAGAAGATTGTGTTTTGGTAATTAGAATGCTGAATAATTGCTTAAGTATTAATAGCATAAAGTGATATTTGATGGCAGTCACATATGTAACTGAATATTTGTCATTCTCTCACTCACATTGATTGATTTTCATGTATGTAGTATGTCTTCTTTTATAAAGTGACTTACACGGGTAAATCTTACATTTTTAAAGTTTATTCCACATTTAATGACGATTGAAATCTGCAGTTCCTCTTTCTCAAGTATTGTCACAAAGGAAGGTATCATTATTTTGTCAAAGTAATGTGTGTGTATTACAAAACCGTGAACAACACCGTAATCTGTTGTCCCAGACAATGAAATATACATACCTCCAGTTCAATACGATTGAATTCATCAAAGCAAGCCCATGCACCTGATTGAGCAAGGCCCTTGAAGAATTTCCCCATAGCCTTGTAGTCTAGACCATCCGAACAGTTGAACACAACACACTGTGTATTTAACATAGAAAAGAAAATAGTTGTACTAAGGAAAGTGGTACAATAGATATTACATAATTTGACAAAAGTTTTTGTTGGCATAATATGCTGGATAAATACTTGACATCTTTTATTTCCACCAAACACTCGCACAATTGACATCTCTTAGTAATTCTCAAACTAAATGATGCCTAAAACAGATACTTCACCATGTTTGACGTGCTTTACAAAGTGCTTACAGTAAAGCAGATATTTGAACAATTTACCAAAGTAGATAGTCTGCAGTATTATATTGTTAGTCAAAATGCAAAGTTTTTCTGATGATTATTTTTATACTGAAGAGATATTCTGCAGGCACCAACTTTTTTTTGAATGTTATTACAAAATTCTGCAGCCACTTGAACCAAGTTTAATTTGGTAGCAGCTTGTGCTGCCACTGGCGAAAATCTGTGATGTCATCATATTCATCTAGGGGGGTGGTCTATTCATACATTCCCCATTGATGAATTGGATTCCCTCATGGATTGTCGCCAGTTTGTGCTGCCATGAGGAATTATAACATCAGGGACTACATTATGAATTGCTGTAAGCAGTAGTCCTGTTTCATTTGTTTGTACCTTCAAACCATGGAAGAAATTAATTCTAACCTGTTTGGCAACAGCCTTGGCCAAATCTTTACACGTCTCTGTCTTGCCGGTTCCTGCTGGACCTTCAGGGGCACCTCCAAGGTTCAGCAACAATGCCCCCATCAGAGTCCTGAGGTGGTTTAACAAAACAAAACATACACATGTCATGTTGAGTGTGTTTTTATTTTATTGATTGATAGATTGAAAGATAGAAAGACAGAAAGATAGAAAGATAGAGATAGATGGATAGGTAAATAGATGGTTAAATGAATAGATGGATAGGTAAACAAATGGATAAATGGATATATAGATAGATGGATAGGTAAACAAATGGATATATGGATAGATAGATAGAAAGATAGATAGATTGATAGGTAAACAGATAGATAACTGGATAGATAGATGTATAGAAAATGATGGATGAATAGATACATGGATATATAAATAGATGGATAGATAGATAGGATAGATAGATAGATAGATAGATTGATTGATTGATTGATTTATAGATGTTTAAATTATTTGATAGAAGCCCTGATGATGACTTTATATTGCCAGATGGATGTCTATTACCACAATTGAACAAACTTACATTTTAATAAGATAAGCTTATGCAATGACTACTTGAGTGGAAGAGTAATATCAACTTGAAACATAGCTCTCATTCTGTGCAAATGAAAGTATATTTAAGAGATGAAATGTTTTTTGAACGAGATTTAAGTCATACATGTAGATACAGGTATTATGCTATATCAAGCTATACTCTCGTGGGTTTGCAGATAATACTATTTTTTAAAAATTATAACATATTAGTTTTTGATTCTTTGGCCTTCTCACTCGTACCTGTAGCATCTATCAGTGAGTGGAGTGATGACGAGTCTGCCTGTGTTGCCCAGATATTCATAACCATAGGGAACCGTGGTGGTGATCATCCGGACCATGACATTGCCTTCCTCAAAGTAGTACCTCAGCTGACTGATCCACTGGAAGTTGAGGGCATCATTGATGTTCAGGCTGTACAGGTTGGATACCACATCACGAGCTATGGATGTAAACACATGTTAAAATCAAGGAAGTCTAGAAATTGAACTCTTAATGTTCTAATGAGTAAGATTTTCCATTACCTTATCACAAGATTTTTTTTTTTATACTAAGGCTCAGCTGCCAAGGTACATTCAAAATATTGTTGTATTGTTTTATTGTTCTTTACTGGAAAGGAGATTTGCTTGATAGATTCATACTAATAAGTTTGTGCTGGACCATATTCTTGTCATCAACATACATGTACTTCTAAAGTGATAAAATTATACGTGATGAGATAGGCCTTCAAATGTTCAAATTGTTACAACTTAGAAATCCCTTTATACTGGGGTATACAAGCTGAGCAGGACAAGACTAAATGTATCTCACACTTTTACAGAATTAAAAGAATGAATATCATTGCAGCACACTTATCTTTTTTATGCACTGAACAAAGAGCAAGATATACAGCTGTGTAAACATATACAGACATTATCAAATATTTTTAACATGTAATAGACAAAAGAAATTAAAATATAAAATTAAAGTAAAGGTAAAATACTGCTGTGATACATTAAATATTAGAATTTCTATAAGTTTTAAATATGCTGGATGTAAGAACAATTTCCAATATGTCCATGCGGAATTAACAGAAACTCACCATGGACATCAATCACCGTCAGGGCTCCTAGAGTGATGCGGGCCATCTTTGTCAACTTTCCTCTTACCAATTCCACAATCTCATCTATTTGTTGGTTGCATGTTGCCATGTATTTCTTCAGTCCATCCTTCTCCAATATTGCCTGAATTTAAAAGAAACAAAATTTGGAAGAAAAAAAAAATCAGAGATGATATTCACATGATCCTGGAGAACAAAATTCAAAACACTATTTAACATTGTGGAAGCCCTATCCCCAAAATTGTCGAACTTTGATATCTGACTTTCATGATAGTGTTTAAATAGACAAACAAACACTATAGAACACAAACATTTAGTCAGTTATGTTGTCACTAGCAAACTATACACAGATATCAGCATATGACTTAATCTCTGGTGGAGAAAAAGTCGATGGCACATCTATCTATTAGAGAAAACTGGAATGGTCTCTCAATGAGTTTTACTTTTTTAAAGCACTTAATGATCATTTTGAAGTACAATTTTTTCAGGGCTTCATTTTTGGACCTAATAAAACACACACAGCATGAAGAATTATGTAGCTCAGAAATTTTTGAACATGATACATTGCTAAATTTTCCCTTTAAGATGAAATTGGTCGTAAAACAACGTTTCAATCATCCTTCATAAATTTGTTAATTTGCTCATTATCTAATTCAGTTTCAAATGGTGATATTCAATATTTCCTAATCAACAAATTTGCTATTATGTTGTATATAACATAGGTAGATATACAATAAAATATTTCTGGCTAGTATATACACACACAATTTAATGTTTTGACTGGTGAGTTCAATCTGTAATGATTAGATTGTTCAACAGCCCATGATCCACACACTTCAAAATAATGCAGCATGATAAGAGTCAATGGTAGCTTACTTTTGTAACCTCAGCAGTCCAGTAGATAGAGCTAGCTGCAATCACGACCTGACCTGGCCAGTTGAGAACCCAAGACTTCCTGGGCTCCTTGGGGTAGGCTATCACAGCTTTGGCCATCACCTGCCTCAAACTCCTCTTCATCAGATCTTCAACCTGTAAAACAAGAACAATGAATGTTATCCTGAAGTTCTAGATAGTAAGGGCAGGAACTGTATGATTACCAAACAAGACAAAAGTACTTGCAACGTCTGATTACCCAAAATAAGGGGATTTTTTTTTTTTATAATTTACACCTTAATAAGTTTCATTCTACAGCTGTGGTTCTGAGGTAATTATAAACATTGTGTTTTTGTATGTTTCCATAGAAGGGTAATTTCATGCTCAAAAACTTCAAAATGCATACATAAACTATACATGAAATTCTTTATTTATATCATCCTGTCATGTATTCGTTTGAGCATTTATTAATCCAATATATTTTCTGACACTTCAGAAAAAAGTATTTTATTTGTATGAATAGTCTGTTGATTCACTCACTACTTCTTTTCCTTTGTCCTTCCTCTTCTTTCTTTGCCTTTCCTTCTTTCTTTCTATCTGTTGTCTTTTTTTTTCTCTACCTTTCTTTCTGTCTTAGCTGAATGTAAAGGCAAAGATGCCTTTCCAGGGGGTTTACTTGTTTCACTGAAACTATGCTCATCAATTATTGTCATAATAGCGGAGAAATTCTGACATCTACCAGCTACTTACTCCACATTCCTTCCATCTTTCCTGCCATCATTCTCTTTTTATGTACTATGACAATTTGGAAGTAATGTTACTTTACTTGCTTTACTGTAACTTAACTAATCCATTATTGTTAAGACCAACCTGTATCAGCCACTTCTCCACCAGTCCATGGGCATCGGCCGGGATGATGCGGGTACACAGCTCCACGATCTCCTGCTCAGCCGATTCCATGGCAACAATCTCCTTCTCTGGTGTGAAGGTCAACTGGGCGATGCCCTCAAAACACTTCTTGAGATGGGGCTGGACACGGAGGGGGTCTTTGGTCTCTGACAGGATTTCCAGAAGCTCATCGTTGGATAGGAAAAAGAACCTAAATAGACAATGTGAATAAAATTATTATATCAACTTAAATGTATTTGTATGTTTCTCATCATGCGCTGGGTGTGTAAAAAGAAATTAGTACTCTAAACAGACCTTTAAATTCTCTGTCAAGGAAGAAATATGATTATATGTCTAAGTAATCAATTTATAGGTTGCTTTTATACAAAGCAAACATTTTACACAAGAAAGTGAAAAAACATGAGAGAAGCAAAAGAGGGAAGTGATTTAATTCATAAAACAACCAAACTTGGGAATATAACATAATGGGGATTCAGAAAAGGACTTCTTTGTTCACTTTGAAACTCTGATTCAACCAGAAAGATAATCCCACAATACTGTTATGTTTTTATACAAAAAACTGCCAAAATTACATTACTTGGTTTATTCCTTGTGCAGTAAAAAATCCTTACCAATTTGATTTCAAATAAATCTGTCACAAATTTTCAAATCAAATAGACTCACACACCAATACACAAGCAAAAACACACAATAAACTGACAAATCAGTAGTGTAGTGTTCTCTGGATATACATATACCTATATGATTTATCACTGTGATATTGTGTACACCAAGATGTACAGGGTGTGCAAGGTTTGATCATTATTACCACTCCTGGTATCTTACCTTGGGAAGAAGAGTCTCTTTTTCTCTAGGTAATCATTGAGTCCTTTCTGTATGGTATCTAGTAATCCTTCTGAGTGTTGGAGTTTCTCCAGCATGTCCTTCTGTGATGTCACTATCAGAGCCTTGGTGTTCTTGACTGATGTCTGCATGATTTCTTTCCTATTGATAACAAAGTGAATAAGTGTCAGGGACATTTCAGTTTTGTAAATTTATAAATAGAATGTTAATCTTTTGGTTGTCCAGAGGGTGATAATGAATGACTGAATAACACCAATTGTAAAAAGGGTCTTTTGTCTCTGATGGGTCAGTCAGCAAATGGGACTTTTTACATCCCATGATTTCTTCACTTTCATTATGGGTATTTTCTTATATGTAATAACTTACATTACAGATTTCATAGTTTACTAACAATATAACTCTGTACACATATTTACTTCAAAACAATCATGTTCTATGGAAAGAATAACTCTAATATCCTTCATATCTTTTCAAATATTTAAAGAAATAAGCCCTAAAATGGAAATGGAAAAGTCAAATTCCTCATGATTTATCTTACTCTTCGACAGAAATGGCATCATCAAACAGTGATTGTATAAAACTATACAAAATAGATTGTATTTACCAGTGACCATCCACTGTGGTGAACATAGCACCCTCTACTGGTATCTGTCGACGGATGTCTTCCGATCCAAAGATGGGTTCCAGATACAGCCATGCTGCCTGCACCTTCAGCCATGAATCCAAAATATCTTTGATGCGATGCTGAAAATAGGATATAAACATAGGAAATATAAAAGAAAATAAGTTTTTGTCTACATATATACATTGACTTGCAATTGCCGTTTTTATGTATCTTTGTTCACGTGTCAGCTGCCGAGATTCATTTCAAACTTTTTCTTCTCAATTTTCAAATGAACAATAATAGACCAAAAATTCAGTAAACTTTCATCATTCCAAATTATAAACCAGAATTCAATGTTTTAACTCTTAATGTGCCAAAGTTGCAGATCTGTACCAAATAATACACATAAAGTCCATAGAGGTTTAAATCCTTTGGCACTTCAAGAGTTAAAAGGGCCTAAAACATGGAATAATATCCCTTCAGAAACAAAATCAAGTCAATCAATCACAATTTTCAAGTGTAAATATACAAAGCATTTATTACACAGACATAACGTCAAATACGTACACTTTCATACGAAACTTACCAATCTCCTTTCATGTATTTGTCCTCATTGTCTTAAGTTGTGTATATAGTTGTATGTGTTTGTACTTATATTGTTCTTACGTTTTGTGGTTGGTTTTTATATAAGGTATTTTCTCTTTTCTGCCTCACTTCTTTCACTCTTGTGTTGTGAACATTATTATATATGTGTTTGTAAGTCATTTTTGTATCTGTATATTGTATTCATAAAGAAGGCTGAATAAATTGAATGGAATTTAATGAAAATATTCCAAATGTTCATACTTTTGACAAATCTTCCACACCAGATTCTAAGAAACTGAAAAATAAGCAATCATTGCTGCTTCTCAGTACAGTCCGGCCTCGGTTATGTGGCCATCACTTAACCGGCCCTGCCTATTATCCCGACAATTGACTTACCAGTCATTGCCTGTAATTGATACACCTTTATTAGAAGTGTACACAGAAACTTCCTGGGTATCAGGGAACAATAAATAAAGTGTCACTTGTGTGTGGTCTGTAGCAATTTGCAAATGGTATGTGGGTTGTATATATTAGACTTTTATGACATGTATTACCTCTCCCTATACTGAGTTTGTATATTATCTCTCTTATCCGGCCATATCACTTATCCCGATCGCTGCTGGTCCCAACATCGCCAGTTAATTGAGGCTGAACTGGTGTTCTAAACTGATTACACACTCCCAACACTGACCTGACTCACCAATCTGACCTCCCACTCCTTGAGTTCGGTTTCAAACGGTGCAATTGAACGGCGATCCCTCATGGTGGCGGTCTTGACCACATGGTCTTCCAGTAGTACCTGGACATCGTCAGGTGACCCTAGGATAGCCAGACCAGTGTCCTTGTACCCGTGAAGGTGAAATGGACGTTCTGCCAGTCACTCTTCATCTTGGTCAGAGCCTTGGTGATCATGAGATATAAAGAACCTTGTTAGTTCAAAGTGAGAGTTTCTGAATTCCTTGTCTTGTCTTGTGAAATACTGCACACAAACTGCCCTGTTGGGCTACAACCAAACAGTCCCTCATGCATGCAGTTTCTGCTTTAATTTATCTTCTTTTCTATGATTGCTTTGAAATATTTGCTGTCTCTGGCTAGTTTGATTGGATAGGTTCATAGTTCACAAACTGATTTTGCCAACTTTTGGGATCATTCAGGTTAATATAGATATAAGAAATGATCAATATAGGATGGAAAAAGCGAGTTGTTGCTTTGTAGATCATGGTAAGTCTACCTGTTTCATGATGCTTTTGAAAACAGCTCCCAGTTAAGATTATTTCATTTTGGTGACACATTCCCTCATTTAAATTGATGACTTGGGACAATGAAATAAATATTTTATTTGTTTCTAAACTAGTACCTTCATTTTTGGTTGTTCCATAGAATGCACTACCTCAAGGAGTGGTGGAATTCACCTCACACACCCCAAAATTTTTCAAATTTTGGAAACAGACTGAAATGTGTTGAGAGAAGGAAGAAAACTATCAATTGGCACAAAACACAATGCTACACTGAAGCAATATACTTCGTGTTTAATATGTATTCTCTAATTTTGTGAATTATGTAACACATATTACATAATTCCATTTTACATTCTTCAAGCGCTTTCCCAAATAAAAAAAAGTGTTGTTTTCTCATGGTAGCAGTATAAAATAATGTGTTGGTCTCTATACTCTCCATGAAAGAGGTAAAGGGACCCGTATGAATCTGTGTGAATATCCTATCTCAAGACACCTTCAACTGAATACGTACCACAACCCCAGACAAGACAAAACATTTGGTTGCTCCTATTTCACTGTTCATATAATCTAATTCTACTATCTTCTTTAGCTTGATTCATGAGTGTCATTACCTTCTCCATGGCATACTCCTTGCTGGCCTGTGAGCTGATCTCCGTCAGTTCTTCCAGGTATTTCTCCAGTCCCATCTGCAGCATCTCCACCAGAGGGGTGTCATCCTGAGGGGCCATGTTGAACCCAACCTAAAACAATCAAGAAATTCAGGTATTACACTCCAAAAACTGTTGATTTACAGGTCATTTTACAATTCTGAAACACCAGCCCCAAAGGATTAAGGCAATCCTGATATCATGCTTGTTGGGTGGGCTGGGTTGTGGAAAGCTTTATTACATGGCAGAAACACTAGAAGTTTCTTACATTATTGTTTGTTAGATACATCTTTTTTTTAAAATATTGAACCTCTTCATGGAAATACAGAAAGTAGCTTGTCTTTCTGATTAATACATTTCTTTTTGGCAGTCATTCCCGATTTCAAGATAATAGACCACTTTGGTAATGTATTCAAATTTATAAATATTTTTCTTCTCTATCCAAACGATGAGCTACTTTTTTGATCTGTTTCTATGAATGCATTTTCAATAACAAAAATCCAACCTGCATACATTTTTTGTTGCTATTTTCGCCGAGCTATCAGGTCGTCATGAGCAGCATTTGTAAGAAAGGTGTGCATGAAATTTACATACATCACTGAAGCAGTCTGTTTGGTAAAATTTGTGAATTTTTTGGTCATTACTGTAAGATTAGCCAACACGTCAATCATGCATGACGTAAACACAGTGTTTTGTGATCGTCAGTGCAATCTGCATCATGACTTAAACTGAGCTCAGAGTTGGGACTTAGTTTAGTAGCCTATTTCACTCTTCAACATCAACAGCAAACTTGAAATCATCCACTGTAATATCCTTCCTTACCTTCTCACTCATCATGTCCCAGTGTCTCTCCTTGATACCCGGGTTACAGAGGGCATTGATGAGAGGCATGTTGATCTTGAACTTCTCTAGCTTGGCCTTGATGGTGGTAGCAGCCCTCATTGGTCCCATCTTGTCGGGGTGGGCAAACACCTTGGTCAGCTTGTAGCTGGTACGCCACAGACTCTGAACCTGTAGGATGGAAAAAACAAAACAGCCATATTTAACTAAAAATCAAAGTAGGTACATTAGGAAATTATTCATTGTAATATGTCACGCATATCAAAAATATTTGCGTGTGCGTTCTAGGTTAATTTTGAATTATTTCATTCTCGGTGGTTCTCCCGATATCAAGGATACATTGATTTAATATGCATGTATTATTTTGATTTAATATCCATCTATTATTTTACTACCATTAATATGAAATGGTATAACAGGCAAGAAGTCAGCATACCCTTCTCAGCTTTATTTTCTCGTGTAAATATGTAGGATTCTGTCACTAATACCTCTGTTGAACTTTATTCATTGTTCTTAAATACTTATCCTAACAGGCACTGACATGATTGGGAGAAGTAAAAAATGTCTCAAAACCAAATACGTTGAAACATATACCAATGTATACACCAGGTGCTGTGTATCTCCTGGCTGGAAGGATTTGTCTTGACGTTGTATACTTGTGGAGAAACATGCATTCATTTATGAGTAATGAATCATTTATGTTGTTCTGATAGAAATAAATCTCATACAAAGCTACACAACCAATTTCCCTGTCACATGGAGTACTGATGGTGATTGTTTAAAAAGTAATAAACATTTGGCCATAAAATCTAGACAGCAAAATCTTCAAATATTGTATTTGATTCTGTGATACTTTTATCTGGAAGTAGGGTTGCTTCCAATCATGTCACTGCCATTTAATATCACAGCCTATTAGAGAACCTAAATCAAGGTCAAGTGTTTTGGAAGTTGTTCCAGAGAACGTTTTATTACTGCTTTATAATTCAATCGTACTTCCGCGTATGTCCTATTGTAATTTAGTGTGGGGCAATTCATATCCTTCATATCTAAATAAATTAAAATCGCTTCAAAAGAAAGCAATTCGGATTATAACACTTTCTGAATATAATTGTCCCAGTAATTCTTTTTTTTGTCAAAATGAAAATCCTTCCAGTCCAGGAATTGATCACACTTCACACTTTATTATTCATGTATAACTTTCATAAGCAAAATGTTCCACAAATCTTTAAGAATATGTTTATTTATAATTCATCTGTTCATTCTCATAATACAAGGCAAAGGAGTTTATTACATCAAGGTCCAATTCGTACAACCCATGCTTTGAATTCGTTTTATAATGTGGCAGTTAGCAAATGGAATAGTTTAAATGAAAATATAAGATCATGTACAACTTTGTCAAAATTTAAGGTATTGTGTAAACAGGAATTATTTAAATCATATATAAACGCGTAGTGCCCTGCTATTTCCCTCCCCTCTACTTTCTTTCCTTTCTTCTTTCCCCGACTTCTATTTCTCTCTTAATAACTCGTAAAATAATCAGAGCATCTGTATTTGTGTGTGTGTGTGTGTGTACGTGTGTACCCTTGCTTATGTTTATCATGTATTAATATATATTTTGTAATTAGACATTGTGTGAAATCAAATGTTTTATGTCATTAATGTGAATGGGCTTCAAGTACAAGCTCCTTTTGCTTCTTTGGGGTCCTAAACCTTTCATTCATTTTTATTATTGTAATTTGATTGTATATATGTGATTGTTTCCTGTTATCATTTTTAATGATTGGTTTGAATAAAATTGAAATTGAAGTATATATGTTTAAAAAATATTCATAGCATACTCATCAAAAAATTTTGCCAACAATATGCATGTTATGATCTACAGTAGTTAGCAGAATTAATTCACCTCACACACCCCAAAATTTTTCAAATTTTGGAAACAGACTGAAATGTGTTGAGAGAAGGAAGAAAACTATCAATTGGCACAAAACACAATGCTACACTGAAGCAATATACTTCGTGTTTAATATGTATTCTCTAATTTTGTGAATTATGTAACACATATTACATAATTCCATTTTACATTCTTCAAGCGCTTTCCCAAATAAAAAAAAGTGTTGTTTTCTCATGGTAGCAGTATAAAATAATGTGTTGGTCTCTATACTCTCCATGAGAGAGGTAAAGGGACCCGTATGAATCTGTGTGAATATCCTATCTCAAGACACCTTCAACTGAATACGTACCACAACCCCAGACAAGACAAAACATTTGGTTGCTCCTATTTCACTGTTCATATAATCTAATTCTACTATCTTCTTTAGCTTGATTCATGAGTGTCATTACCTTCTCCATGGCATACTCCTTGCTGGCCTGTGAGCTGATCTCCGTCAGTTCTTCCAGGTATTTCTCCAGTCCCATCTGCAGCATCTCAACTAGGGGGGTATCGTCCTGAGGGGCCATGTTGAACCCAACCTAAAACAATCAACAAATTCAGGTATCACAATCCAAAAACTGTTGATTTACAGGTCATTTTACAATTCTGAAACACCAGCCCCAAAGGATTAAGGCAATCCTGATTTCATGCTTGTTGGGTGGACTGGGTTGTGGGAAAGCTTTATTACATGGCAGAAATACTAGCAGTTTCTTACATTATTTCTTGTTAGATACATTTTTTTTTAATATTGAACCTCTTCATGGAAATACAGAAAGTAGCTTGTCTTTCTGATTCATACATTTCTTTTTGGCAGTCATTCCCGATTTCAAGATAATAGACCACTTTGGTAATGTATTCAAATTTATATATATTTTTCTTCTCTAGCCAAACGATGAGCTACTTTTTTCAACTGTTTCTATGAATGCATTTTCAATAACAAAAATCCAACCTGCATACATTTTTTGTTGCTATTTTCGCCAAGCTATCAGGTCGTCATGAGCAGCATTTGTAAGAAAGGTGTGCATGAAATTTACATTCATCACTGAAGCAGTCTATTTGGTAAAATTTGTGAATTTTTTGGTCATTACTGTAAGATTAGCCAACACGTCAATCATGCATGACGTAAACACAGTGTTTTGTGATCGTCAGTGCAATCTGCATCATGACTTAAACTGAGCTCAGAGTTGGGACTTGGTTTAGCAGCCCATTTAATATTCTCCAACATCCATGGCAAACTTGAAATCAATCAGTGCATTTCCTTCCTTACCTTCTCACTCATCATATCCCAGTGTCTCTCCTTGATACCAGGATTACAGAGGGCATTGATGAGAGGCATGTTGATCTTGAACTTCTCTAGCTTGGCCTTGATGGTGGTAGCCGCCCTCATTGGTCCCATCTTGTCGGGGTGGGCAAACACCTTGGTCAGCTTGTAGCTGGTACGCCACAGACTCTGAACCTGTAGGATGGAAAAAACAAAACAGCCATATTTAACTACAAATCAAAGTAGGTATATTAGGCAATTATTCATTGTAATATGTCACGCATATCAAAAATATTTGCGTGTGCGTTCTAGGTTAATTTTGAATTATTTCATTCTCGGTGGTTCTCCCGATATCAAGGATACATTGATTTAATATGCATGTTTTATTTTGATTTAATATCCATCTATTATTTTACTACCATTAATATGAAATGGTATAACAGGCAAGAAGTCAGCATACCCTTCTCAGCTTTATTTTGTTGTGTAAATATGTAGGATTCTGTTGAACTTTATTCATTGTTCTTAAATACTTATCCTAACAGGCACTGACATGATTGGGAGAAGTAAAAAATGTCTCAAAACCAAATAGGTTGAAACATATACCAATGTATACACCAGGTGCTGTGTATCTCCTGGCTGGAAGGATTTGTCTTGATGTTGTATACTTGTGGAGAAACATGCATTCATTTATGAGTAATGAATCATTTATGTTGTTCTGATAGAAATAAATCTCATACAAAGCTACACAACCGATTTCCCTGTCACATGGAGTACTGATGGTGATTGTTTAAAAAGCAATAAACATTTGGCCATAAAATCTAGACAGCAAAATCTTCAAACATTGTATTTGATTCTGTGATACTTTTATCTGGAAGTAGGGTTGCTTCCATTCATGTCACTGCCATTAAATATCACAGCCTATTAGAGAACCTAAATCAAGGTCAAGTGTTTTGGAAGTTGTTCCAGAGAACGTTTTATTACTGCTTTATAATTCAATCGTACTTCCGCGTATGTCCTATTGTAATTTAGTGTGGGGCAATTCATATCCTTCATATCTAAATAAATTAAAATCGCTTCAAAAGAAAGCAATTCGGATTATAACACTTTCTGAATATAATTGTCCCAGTAATTCTTTTTTTTGTCAAAATGAAAATCCTTCCAGTCCAGGAATTGATCACACTTCACACTTTATTATTTATGTATAACTTTCATAAGCAAAATGTTCCACAAATCTTTAAGAATATGTTTATTTATAATTCATCTGTTCATTCTCATAATACAAGGCAAAGGAGTTTATTACATCAAGGTCCAATTCGTACAACCCATGCTTTGAATTCGTTTTATAATGTGGCAGTTCGCAAATGGAATAGTTTAAATGAAAATATAAGATCATGTACAACTTTGTCAAAATTTAAGGTATTGTGTAAACAGGAATTATTTAAATCATATATAAACGCGTAGTGCCCTGCTATTTCCCTCCCCTCTACTTTCTTTCCTTTCTTCTTTCCCCGACTTCTATTTCTCTCTTAATAACTCGTAAAATAATCAGAGCATCTGTATTTGTGTGTGTGTGTGTGTGTGTACGTGTGTACCCTTGCTTATGTTTATCATGTATTAATATATATTTTGTAATTAGACATTGTGTGAAATCAAATGTTTTATGTCATTAATGTGAATGGGCTTCAAGTACAAGCTCCTTTTGCTTCTTTGGGGTCCTAAACCTTTCATTCATTTTTATTATTGTAATTTGATTGTATATATGTGATTGTTTCCTGTTATCATTTTTAATGATTGGTTTGAATAAAATTGAAATTGAAGTATATATGTTTAAAAAATATTCATAGCATACTCATCAAAAAATTTTGCCAACAACATGCATGTTGTGATTACGTATGTAGCAGAAACTCTTTTGTTTTATTTCGCATATTGCTATACATACAATACCTCAAGGGCATAATACATCAGGGCCAGTATCCTCCAACCTCATGATCTCATCCGCTCCACCATCTCTTACTCTTCCTCCAATTCCTACTTCATACCATTCTAGCAACCGGGTCCATTCATACACTTGCCGTACAAGATGATGGAACTGTTGACAGCGGCATTCCAATGAGTTTGTGCATACAGC
>JZLH01S0376638.1:43305-62838 GCA_001188425.1 Eucidaris tribuloides
CAAAGAGAGAGATAATTCTTTGTTTTTATTTGCATTATTCTCTACATACAATCTCCAAAGGGGAATATACATCAGGGCCAGGTATCCTCCCGCACTCCTCCATCTCGCTCATCCTCCACGCATCGATCCTACCTCTTCCTCCACGATCTCTGCATTGACGCTCTACAAGGGTCCATTCATCCACTTGCCCGTCAGTTGTGAATGGAACTTGACAGCTGCATTCCAGAGTTTTGTCATACAGCTCCGTTCCTCCCTCCCCCAACCTTATTCTGGCCCAAAATTCCACCTCTCACCCCTCCATCTCTCACCTCTTCCCTACATCCTCGTGCATTAGACCTCAGCAAGGGTCCATTTCAGGTCACTTATCGACATGTGATGGAATTTGACGGCTGCATTCCAGAGTTGGTCATACGGTCCTTCTTTCATTGATTCTGTTGGCACGTTCTGGGTAGGGGCTGATGCCTTGACCGCCACGTCCAGGAGTTTCCCTCACTGATTAATCAGGGCTTCTTCTGTTTAACACATAATAAATATACATTATGTGAGAAACCTATATGTAAACCTAGAGCACTTACTGCATTCCAAACATGGCCATACATTCTAAACAATGTTTGCAAGTATCAGAATCATAAAAATAATGGTAGGCTGTTCACTTTATTATGTAAAAAGATTTATAGGGTAAAAAGTTTATAAAATGTACTAGTTATTTCATTATCATTTACACTTTAGTGGGTCCCCAGATCCATGTCATAATATAATACCTATTCAAAGATCACGGGCAAATCATAATGTCAGTGTTCAACCCCATGACTCTGAGCTTAAGACATCTTAATTTGAAAGTCTGTAAATGCATGTTTAACCCATTAGAGAAAATTTGCTTTCATTATAAAACAAATTATACATAGACCTAGACCAGAGATATATTGTTCTCAGTCTCCTGTGGGTTAAAATGAAAAATAATGTTGTGTTCAACACGTTCTTAGACATGTGCTGCAAACATTCAAGATGTAAACCTGTTGGAGACGATTTGATTTTGCTGTAACACACATATTCTATAGATACCACCCCAAGATATCTCACCTTTAGTCTCCAATGGGTTAAAACAAGATCAACTCCACAAAACACAAAAGACATACACATAGACCTACAGAAGTTACTAATGCCCTCTATACAGACTCATAAACTCACACAAACATGCACACATTTACACACATAAAATCTGCGCGCACACACACACACACACACACACACACACACACACATCCCTCTACTTACCTCTGCATAGAATTCATCCAGCTTCTCTTGGATCTCTGTGAGCCTGCTGAGGTGGTCCTGGGCCTCCGACATGCGGTCCTTGGTCCTGAAGGACTTGACCTGGTCCATGACGTCTTTGATGCGACTGACAAACTTCTTCTGCCAATCCTGCAGCTTGGCCACTCCGATGTCATGCTCCTTCTGTAACTTCATCTCACTAAAAACGAAATTTTAAAGAAACAAATAAAAATTACAAAATCAAGTGGTGATAGTACCCAGTGGCTGATATATCTCTCCTTTCTACCAAGTCCAGACTGGGTGGCAGAATGGGAGGCACAATTACTGAAACATTTTTTTTTCTCATATTCTGAAATCAGTAGGACCTACTGACCTCACCCTATTCCGTGATAACACTCTTCCCAGTAACATCCCCTTGATTTTTTTCTTTCTGGATCCACTCCTAGCATCTCCAAATTTTTCAGTATTATTTCCAGAACCAATATTTGGGCAACAGAAATGTAATACCAGAAATTTATGTATTTATTTATATAATTTGAAATATCCATTATGAGCAAAAATTTTTAAATGTGCAAGCATTTATGTTGGTGAAAGACAACACAACAGACTTATTCCAATGTAAATCTGAAATTGCAGTCTACAATCTTTTATTACTATCATTTTTTATCTTATCTGGAGGGGGTATTGGGAGGTATAAATCATACATTGTGGTGAACTTCTTTTTTAGTATTTGTTAATTCTGCAATCATATTTTCTAAAGGATGAGGAGACAAATACAAAAAGTTCATTCATTTAGTAATTTGATATTTATACCTGTTTCGTATCATGGGCATAATCCTGTCAGGCCATGTGAATGTGTTGTCATTCAGCATGAGGTCATCTTTAGACAGGTAGGCATAGTCCATCAGAAACATCAGGTTACCGGCCGCCACTTCTAATTTCCTCTGCAATAATAATCATCACAAATGAAAAAAATATTACACGACCAACTTCCCTAAATTATGATCAATAATGAATATAAACTCACAAAACACTTTGGCCAAGAAAGTTTTGTATTTTTCTTTATCTGGAATGACATTAGTAATATTCTCCAGAGCAGAAAACAGTCAAATTATTAGTGCTCTCAGCCTCAAACCTGACATACATTTATAAATTAAAACAATGGAAAAGAGTTGGGTTTCCAAGTCACAGCAATCAATTAAATCATTTCACGTCTGATCCGGGATGCTACATCAGTTGTCTGATTTGGCAGTGGGAAAACGTTGTTGCAAATCAGCGCAGATGCAGTGTTGATGTCTTGATTTAGACGTCAAGGAACTTCTCAGGATTACCACATTGTACACCCAGGAGAGGTCAGGATGCAACAATAACATCAACAGTGCATCTGCGCAATTGGTAACCATGTTTTCCTGCCACCAAATCAGACGAGCTGATGAATCTTCCAAGAAAGGACATGAAACATTTTTCTCAGAATTATAAGGTAAGTCATGATTAAATGATTTAATTATTGCTGTTAAATGGAAAAGAAATTTCAATCCAGACTCGTAGTTAGAACTTGTGGATTCAACTTCAATATTGAGTAGGTCCTGATATACAATAATTTTATGGTTCCTTTAGCTGACAGATAAACTCTGTTAACAGAAGTATATTTATAATACCAAAGCATTTTAGCATCTTGACCAGTAATAAGTGTCATTATTCACATCCTATACTATTATAGCAACATGAGTTATCAATTAGTAATCACTAATCTTACTCATTCCATCTTAAAATTCAGTTCCACAAAATAGAACATTAACTATACAAATTCATACATACAAACAGATAACACATGTACTTGGCCATAATTGATATAACTCTAATCAAGACAATTTGGTAAAAAAGAACAATTAACAATTTTATTGTAATCACAATCGACAAATCACAATCCTCACATTTTAATCCTTCTAGTTTGTATTATTTTCTGATTTCATTTATTTGACAAAGATGTATATATTTCTGGCCCCCACCTTGAGTTGTTGCAATTCTCCCGTCGTCAGCCGATCCACATACTCCTGAAGTGAGACTAGCTGGTATGTAGATTCTGATTGGGTGGTTATCTTTCGAACGATGCTGTCATACTGACCACAGATGGCCCGATTGAATGACCGACTGGTGTTGATGATTTTAACAATCATGATGTCAGCTAAGTCCCTGGATCGTAGTATCAACCACTGTAAAATCAAATGAGGAAAAATGTATTGATATATTAGTATATGATATTGATAACTTAAATTTGTAACTTTTTTCTTTTTATTTAAGTCATTATTTAGAATCCTATACTATTACATTACTTAACCTTTACAATGCCACTATCTTTGTAAACTTAAAATGCTTCAAAAGAAACACACTAATGTATTAACTTTATGTAATTGTGCGTGTGTGTGTGTGAGTGTGTGTCTATGTGTAATAGTTCCATTTAAAAATGTTAGCTTTATTTCATTCAACTAAAGGGATTTTATCTGTCCATATTCATCCATTACACAAATAGAGAGAAATTCAAGGACATTAACATATCGTCGGTGACCTTACGTACCGGCAAATCTCATACCTACAAACCTACAAACATTGGCCGGTATGTGAAATCACCAACGATATGTACATGTAGGTTTGATTTGATTCCTTTTTCTTCTGGTTGAGAAATATATCTATACACACAAGCAAACACTTAGACCATACATACCTACTATAGACACACATGCATTTTTACACTTCCACACCTAATCTATATCTTGCAAACTTTGCTCAGGCAATATGTCAGCTATGATAAGTGTCTCAATGAACAGGCATGCCATTGCCATAATTAGTCAATATTTGACAAACATTTCTACTTCCAGACCTAAGTATCAATTTATCATGTTTAACTGTAGTACTTCATCCTTTTCAAAAGTGGACTTGTACCCATCACTCATTCATGAAAGATAGGTCCAAAGGTTATCCAGACAAGTGATTTTTATTGACATAAACATACATGTTATGGTCCCTTAAACCAATCAGGTTTTTAAGTAACAACATTCAATTCGCACCCAAGTGACATTCTCTCAAAGGTTCATCAGGAGGTTCAAGCCAGACAGATGTTTTAAAGGGAATCAGTAGCCATGAAATAATTGGTAACAATATGATTACATGTGGTACTTATTAAAATGCTTTCAGTTTTTCATCCACAAATTACTAGTAATTACAAAGTACATTAAATCCTCACTTATCTCACAGTTTACAGCCAGACCTATATGTGTATTTATCAATAAGTGATGAAAGTGACCACATTTAACAATTGTGACCTGTCACCACAATGCCCTGATAAAGTCGCACAGCTAATAAAGCATAAAAATGGAAAGAAATATACTTTGGGTGAAAACTACAAATATTTAAACTCTTACACCATGTGAAGATCAACACACTCTTGATTTTTGAATATGGTTAACTTTCATATTTTACATCACAATTATGATATTTATCACATTCCTTAGCTTTGGTGTGTGCAACTTTATCAGGGCATCATTGTGACGGGTCACAATTACTCTTTACTAATGACAGGTTACACACAATGTGACATTGCCTTTTTTATTTATTGTATTTCTAGCTGGAGGGTCATGTGTATTATAAAAATCAACATGCACAGAGATTGTTGCTTACAGATCAGGATAACCATGGGAGGAGTTCAAGTGACAAAATATCAGAGAGTTACAATCTTATCAAAATATAATACATAACCCATTTTGTGCAACAAATTTTCATTTTATTTATTTATTTTTATTATTATCATTTTTTTGTTTTTTGTTTTTTGGCGGGGGGGGGGGGCGGGGAGGAAGGGGATACATATTTGTAAATTCAAAATTTCACTTTAGGTATGTTTGGGTTCCTGGCCTAATAAGGGGAGCCTCAGATCCAACCCCCCCCCCCCAAAAAAAAAAAAAAAGTCTCGTTGAAGGTACATATAGCTATTGCTACTTAAATTCAATGCACTAAAAAAACAAATTTAAATGATACGGTGCTGCATCTGTGAGGGTGACCACATACCCCCCCCCCCACGACTGAAATTTATAGTCATACAGGTAACTTTTGCCGTTAATGTTATAACCCTATAACTTACAATCTTATCCTACATATGGCAGGTATTGCAGGAGTCTACGATCCCAAATCCAACCCCTTAACCAATACCCAAATACTCGGACCAATGTTTACATGATTGATGTTGGATGTTGACACATGCTAATTAATCACACATATGCTTAAAGGGAGAAGGCGCCAGCAACTAACAGGCATAAGTTAAGAAAATATTTGAGTTCTAAGCCAACCAATCAGATTGCACGTGCACTGCAGGGAGCTGACCATGCGTGACAATGCATGCGCACGCGACGTGTGTTAGCCACAGCCGTCGGTAATGTATGCACTGTTTGAATTGATAAGCTCCTCCCCCTACAGCTGTTTCTGCAAGTTTTGTCTCAGGGTAAAACTTACAAAGACGTAAAATAAACACAAATTTAACTAATTTATAGGGCCTTGATGAGGGTGAGTATCACACAGTACCCCTTATTTAGGCTGTTTTTGTCACCACGTACCATAATTCTCACAATACTCAAAATGTCATTGTTATTCTTAACTTATGCCTGTTAGTTGCTGGCGCCTTCTCCCTTTAAGGGACCCCCCCCCCCCCATTCAATCAACATCCAAATATTTACGTGAATATTTGCTCCGGCGAAAATTGCTATAGCAGTTATTTCATACGCTTACCCTAAACTCAACCCTACCCCTATTTTGAACTTGAACCCCAATGGCAACCCTAACCTTAGCCCTTTGTTCTCTCAGATATTGTCACTGAAGCAACTACCTGTAACTTACACTATTGATATCGTTACAGTCCAGCTGAAATAGGTGCATGGGCACCTTGAGGGGTAGCAGGGCCACTTCATCAGCCATCTTCTTGAGTTTCTCAATCTCCCGGACGTAGTCCCTCAGATGCTGCTCCTTACTGACAAACTTCTCCACCAGCTGGTCTGAGGAACTCCTCAAGAGGTAGGCATAGGGTGCATACACAGACTTGTACCTGAAGTCAAAATATAAAGCATGGTAAGGAATGATACAGTCCGACCTCAGTTATCTGGCCATGTTGGGACCAGCAGCCATACGGATAAGTGATACGACTGGATAAGAGAGATAATGTAGAAACACAGTACTTTGTAGCATTATATGGGGGAGGGGTAACAGACATCATTAGCTATAGCATTACAAACCACACTTCTGATAAAGGTGTATCAATTACTGGATCAATTACTGGATCCGGTACAGTAATGGCTGTATAACCAAAGTCGGACTGTACCAGAGTTATTCCAATTGTTCCGACTACGAGAGGCAATCGGAATAAAACTATGATCTTCCAATGGTTCTGATGCAGTGGAACGAAGGTCTCAACTCCCCTGAGTGATGAGCATAGACCAAAGGTAATTTGACTGTTTCTCTGCAGAGGAGCGATATCACAAGGCAACGGAAGGAAAATTAATTTTGGTGTTTTTGACAACTCATTGCTCCTGCATCCAGCACGACGTCATTATCAATCAGCCTTGACCTGATAGTACCTCAATTACATCAGCAAAGTAGAGCACTGCAATCATTCCCCTGTGGCATCATATGATAATTTGGAACAGAAAACTATGTTCCTCGGTGTGGGAACTTGTGAACTTGCCTCCAACCCTGTTTCTCATTTTGTTGGTGGTTTGATATCTAGGTAACAAACTACTATGTTTTTTGGTTAACAAGAAATCAAGTTGAAATTTTGCCACTTTGTTCTAGAATAAACAGTGAATATGAAATTACGATGAAGAGTGTTCTGTTACTGGTATTTACCTTTCGTTACTTGTCAAGTGAAGAATATGACTAAAATAACACATACACATAGACATTCTTCATATATCTAAATTTGCCTGTAAAGGATAACCACAGTTTCTCTTTATCATACCTGACAGGTCCGTGGTAGTTGTGCATAATGATGTTTTTCAGCGTGTCCTTTGACCTCTCCACAATCTCCTCCTCCTCCCTGACCGTGGCTATGTGGGCGACATCCATCAGCTCCACCGGCTGGAAGAGCTGGTGCTCGACCCTAACTAACCCTCTGGAACTCTCAATCATGGTGTGAATCGACTGACACATGGCGTCGACTACCCCGTCAATGTCGGGAGTGAACTTGCAGGAGACTGCTTCCATGTTGGGACCCTTGAAAATACAAAGTAAAAAGTTTCAATGTACTTACACTGAGTAAACGGAAATGCATAAAATCTGTTTAAAAATAATGAAGTATAGTTGCTGCACTTTATAATTTTCTATCTTTCAAGACCCAATGATTGCAATGGCAATGAAATGCATTTTCTATCTCTAATGCTTTCTCAGACATAGAGCAAAATATGTAAGACACTCACATTACAATTGAGCTGGTCTAAGCTTTAATTGAACTGTTTTGACATGATCTTTGTTTTGTCCTTTCATTAGAATAGCCATCCTCTCACAACATAATAAGTTGATTTGAACCTGAATACTCAAACAGCCTGAATCTTGATACTTGAAACATATGAAAGAAAAAACAATTTTTTTCTTGTTTGGAGATGGCACATGACAGAAACATAGTATTATAACTGTAATTAATCTACTGATGATGCAGTACATGTACTAGATATCTTGGGCTGGGGTCTATGGAAAAATCAAATCGTCTACGACAGGTTAATTATGGTTACTTATCAGCAGCAACATCATTATTAGCATCATTTAATGCTTTCTTTATCGGAATCATGATTACAATAATAACTATCATCAATTGTTATTCCTTGTAACCCTTTATATGACTATTTGTACTGTACCATAGAGATGGTGATAGGTTGTGGTACTGTTGGTAGACTGAGGGGGCTCTCGCCATAATCACAGTTGTAGAAGTTCCCCTGGTTGTAGATCTCAAACCATGTGACCAGATCATGAAGTGACTTCTCCACGCAGCTGCGAAGACACAATGACATCAGGGTAGCCACAGAATTGAAGAAATGCTCCATCTGGACCATTCTCTCCTCCTGCAAATCAAATATTGTGAGAAAGCTCAGAGACAGGGAATCTCATTTGCATGCCTACATATTATCATTGTGTAAAAATACTGGTTTACAGATGAAAATACCATGTAAGAACCTTCAGAAAAGTATAGGAGCTAGAAACTCAGTTTTAGTGGAATTACAATGATCATTACACTTTGATTTGAATTACTGTCTCATAGAGACAAATACTCTTAGCACAAAAAGCACACTAAGCTGACTTGATTTTGGGGACATTTTTCAAATTCCAGGTAATTACTGATCTTCAGATTTCATAGACACGTCCTTCTGTTGTGTAGATTTCTATGGGATCTATTTATATCGGGGCCTGAGAAAAATTCAATACTGGTATGTTCATTCTTGATTCTCCTTCAGTAAACAAATCGATGACAAATCCTCCCAGTTGGAAGATTCACTTCAGCTGGTGTATATTTTGGTATATGTTTCAACTCATTTGGTTCTTGAGGCATTTTCAAGTGTTCCCAATCATGTCATTGGTCTTTAACTTTTTATGTATCAACACCTATCCCTCTACCTGTACTTCTACCACCAAAAGTAACCATATAAATTACCTGATCCGCTGGCATCCACCGTTCTATCTCATCCCTCTCATCATCAATGAGTATTGCACATTCCTCTAGCCATTCCTCCTCCAGGACTTGTCTTGTCTTTGTCGATACCGACTTGACATGGTCAAGAAACGCCTCTGCCGTCAGAGGTACGATGTCAACCATGCCCTTCTGATCAATCATTCTCAGATGGGAGTACCTGGTGGTGTTACAATGATAGATAAATGTAGTTTCTCGTTATTATGAAATTTATATAAATGTATGATGTTCAATCCCACAACCACGACTATAACGTAGATTAGAAGGGTCTGGATTCAAACGGAGGAGTCTGGAGTACTTGTGGCACAGATACACTTGCATGGTCTCTGGATTGAGGATCAGATCCTCATGGCTTTGGGAAATCAACATTTACGGAGAAAAGTAAAAAAATACATAGCTCAAGTCACAAATGTTTGAAGAACGCCAAAAACGAAGAATTACATTATAAAAAGTGAAATTCTTATGCCATGTATCAGGGATGAGTGAGTTTTTTTGTATTCAAATTTTCCCAAATTTTGTATTCCGATCCTAATTTTGCTTCAAATTATCTGCAGCAAAATTAGTACCACCATGTAACTGAAGTTAAACCATGACACATGTCAAACAAGAACAGCAGTTCTTAAATCAAAGAAAACTTATTCAAACACACTATACCACAGTGAGCATACATTCTGTAACATGTGACTTAATTATACACTAATGTGCAATTTAATTACAAGAAACCCCAAACTTACTTTGTTTCCCATCTGTAGAGAATGGTGGTCATGATGGGATGGGTGACAAATAGATTCTGCTCCATGAAGTCCCTACCATCATCCACCGCATCACTCCAAGGATACCAATCCCGGCCAGCAGAGTTGGAGAGTTTGATTGGCATGGGGATGCCCAGCCGCTCCTGCTCTGTAGGGTCCTTCAGGATGTAGTCCATGATTGCCATCTTAACGCTCTCGGTGTACACCGATCGCGCTTCCTGTATGTTTATAATGTTTAGTATTAGGGTCAACACTTCGTAAAATCGATTAAATGATGCCTCTGCTTTAATGTCCAATCAAAAAGCAACTCAAATTCCCAGAATTGACTTCATGTGAACAACTGATAGTCTCTTATCCTGAAATCTTTATACCATATCATCTCATTATGACTTTATAATTTTCTCCATTTACATGAACATCTGTGTCACAAAATGTGTTGCACCATACCTAACTTGATAGATGGGATGATAGGCAAAAGATAAATAGATGGATTACCGATAGATAAATAGATAGACAGATAAAAAGATAGACAGATAGATAGATAGATAGATAGATAGATAGATAAATAGATAGATAGATAGATAGATAGATAGATAGATAGTTTGATTCCAGATAGATAGATATATAGATTGATAGATAGATATGTTAGTGTTTGTTACATGTAATATATATACAAAAATAAATCTATGGGAATGTGCAGAAGAGTATATTGTTATATTATCTGTGAAATATAAACGTCCTTTATTACTATCAATAGTACACATGACTAAAAGTTCAAGTTATTAACTAATCTTTTTATATTACTGGAGTTAGTATTTCACTAGAAATTCATCTTATATTTTCTTCATTTTTCTTTGTTTCTTCATTCAAACAATCAGAAAGGTTCAGCAAAGAAATTAATGAACAGAAAATTTAATGACAAGAATGGAATCAAAGATTTGTAATAGAGTTTGCAGGTGACTCATTTAAGGTACTGGGTAAGAGTGTTAAGGCCAAAAACACAAAACTGCACATGCCTTAAAAAGGCCATCCAGTGCCAAAAAAAATTGTTTACACTAGTAACAATAGATCCCCGATTGATTATTTTCTTCACCAATGCAAATAAAATACATCAATGTTAAATGTCTAATTTGCAATTGGAATCAAAAGTCTGACTAAACATTTTGCATGGAACTACTGATACATGTGTGCATTTATTCACACTACAGCATGATAAATACACAAGCCCATTGTTGTATGAAGTTGATACAAACTTCAGGAAATGTTTACAACTATCTACTTGTAATAAATGCACAGGCCTGTTAACATATCTCCCACACCTCTCAGGAACAACAATCCTACCGATTTAAACTAGTTTGAAAAATATCCCTTTTTCTCTTTTCCTTTCATGCAAAAATGTTGTTTCTCCAGGGTTGGCATGCATTGATGCAAACTACAAGTGTTGCTTTTTTGTGACGGGCCAAGAAATAATGTCACAGCAAATACGGTTATCAACAATATATCCGACTCGCAGGTAAAAAGAGGTGCTCCACTTATAAATAGATGCATTTACATCATAATAACAATTTAAATCCCACTATAATCATCCAGGTATGGGGTTTAAAATTTTTTGAGAGGCTTAGGGGAAAAAAGGGGGTGTGCGTGACCCTGGAAAGAACATGCATCAGGATTACTGCAGATCGCCTTTTGTACAACCTACAATGGGGATAAGCAGAAACCCCCAAAGTGACGTAATGAGCACGTTAATGGGGGGGGGGGGGCAAATATATAAGATTTACACTACTAGGGGTTTTCAAACCTCTCACTTCCTTCTATAAATAGAAAACTGGGTCAGATCCAGGGGGTATACAGCTCACCCACCTTTTTATAAAAATCACTTTGCATTCCAATTCAAGTTGGAGATATTGGATATATGATTTCTGCTAAAAGTCACATGTCCATTTGTTCATAGATTGCAAAGTTAAAATTGATGAAAATAATTAACATGTGAATTGACTGTAATGTGGAGTATTTCGTCTTTCTCAAAAAGTGTAATTAACAACATGGGGAAAACTTGCACATGTATCAATATTTGTGGAATTCTTATCCTTGAGGAAAGCATACTAATTGTTATACAGAGGACGACAACTCCTTGGAATGTTTAAAGCTGAAGTATAAAGCATATTAGCACATACTCAAACTATTTTAGAATAGAAGTTTAAAGACACAAGCTAACATTGTGAGCTTCAATTTAAAAAAATTGTCAAACTATGATATCTGAGCTTCATAATAGTGCTTAAATGGACAAATAAGCACCATAGATACAAACGTTTGGAAAGTTATGCTGCCACTGGCAAGATATACATGTACATGAATGAATTTCCCCATGAATTTGAAATAGCCTAGATCTACACACTGTAACTCTGTGGGAGGAAATGGGCATGGCGAATTCGGTCAACCCAAGAACTCATAGATTTTCACTTTTATACAGAACTAAATAATCATTTTGAAATACAATTTTTTCAGGGCTTCATTTTCAGACCTTATCAAGGACACTTAGAGCATGGAGGATTACGTAGCTCACATTTTTAAAACTGTGATCATTGTTAGCCTGTGGCTTTGAAAGTATTCTACACAGTCGCATAGCATATTCAAAGCATCACAGTTTATCAGAACCATATAAACCTCAAAAACCTAATTCTTTCCATTAAAGCGACCAACATTAAACATACCTCTGTGACATCTTTGAGGCATTTCTTGAGATGTTCTGCTTTCAGATGTGAAGGCACAAAGTTGTAGACTTCCTTTAACCACTCTTTGCTTAGAGGAGCCACCATGGAGTCTTCTATTGATTTCCCTATTAAACTGTAATACCTGTAAAATAAATATAGAAATTAAGCAACTTTTACTCAAAACATTGTCTTCTTTTCTTGAAATGCTTCAACAGTTGAACTATTACTTGTAAATGTCCGTACATTTGTTGCTTCATCAAATTCAGATTCAGATTTCAGATTTTATTGTCCAATACAAGTGGAAAATCATTTTGTTCATATAGATATAATGAACACCAAGAATAACACACAAATATGACAACTAATGAAATAATATACAACTACACACAATTTTTTAGAATTGCACTTTATAATAACAAACCTGCAATGTACACTTTTCATATTACAATGACATCCTAAAGCCTTTATTATTCTTTCAGAAAATTCAATTATGATTCAGTATTAGATATTAGTCTTCTCTGAGAGCAAATGTTTTATTACAGAGAATAATTTGACAGGGAGATGTGGAACTCTGCTGTATCAATACTCTTAATGATTTCTTTGATGCACCTTGGACTCTAGACTTATGCTAAACACAAGACAGACTCCTTAATTACCGCGTAAAAGTCTGCAAAAAATGGATATTGTTCATATTTTCCATTATAATATGGATGGGCTACAATAAAAATGCAAGATAAATTACAATATATAACAACAGGGATTTCATGTAGAAAGACAACATCATAAAATATAATTCAAATACAGTCTTTGATGATCATGTTACCAAGGTAACAATAGTAGCAAACAACAAGTCTTCACTGGGAGTATGTTTTACTGCACAGAATAATTTGTCACATGCATGTCAACATCCACTCAATGATTCTTTTATGCTGTTTGGACTCTAGACTCAAGTTTAATATTAGAAAGACATTTTAACAACCAACCATCCGACATATTCTCTGAAATCCTCAATTTTGACATAAAATACAAAGGTTTGGAACAAATGAAATGTGAACAAATGTAAAACATATTAAAATTATGTAGAAATAGGAAATACCTGTTGAAAGACATCAAAGATATATAATCAAATCAAGATAAACCTCATTTATGCAATCTTAACTTGATGTAATCGTTCAGGATCACATTATGAAGGCCATTATCACAGACTAGCATCAAAATCAATCAATTTTCTCAAAGGCTTTGTAAATGATTGTTATGTCATCATGTAGAATCATGACACAGGATGTGTTGAACATTATAGGCAGGTGTTTCACAAAACACAATTTAACTCATTGGCTTTGACAACCAGATGCATCATGTACTAACTCTGTGCGAATTACAGAATGTCAGAAACAATGGGTTAATTATAAAACAATCATGAAAGAGAGGAAAGGACAGAGAGAGGGGAAGGAGAAATAAGAACGATAATGTTCCATACCTTGGCCTATCTTGTTCCTCAGGAGTAGGGGGTCTTGACAAGCCATGGGTAGAGTAGGTATATGAAGGAAATTGCACACTCATCACAGCTTCAGTCTCTAAGTCATAGTACCTCATACATGGTGGTAGATCTGTTTCATCTGAATTGGAGAAAAAAAAATGAGTTTTTAAAGTGATAATGTATTACTATTTTGCTGTTTCTTGTTAGAAGATACTCTATTTCTATTATATTGTTTGAGGTGAAACTGTTCAAAATTAAGAGTTCCAATCCCAAACTCAAGTGTTGACAATTTCAGGATTTAAACCCCAAAAGTCTTTCAATGACTATAAATATAATTGTACAAAGAATTTGTGTTCATACAAGATTTGATTTATTTGTTCAGTATGAAGTAAATACATGAAAAGCTTAAAAGTTTTGTTTACACAATAAGTCTTTTGGCATGATGGAAATACTGTATTAAATACACCTGCTGGTAAAAATATGCATTACATGTGGTTGGGGAAACAAAATCTTCAAACAACTCCCGTTTTCTATAATATAATTTATTATAGGTTTCATTTTGTCTAAATTCGTAATTAGGGCAGTCAAAAAGCCCCTTTCAGGTTTCATTCCAAGCCTAAATTCCACCTTATAGAAGTTTTCCAATTTAGATCAGCCAAAAAAAAATTGACAAACAAACGTTGTTGTAATTGTTGTTGTACCTCAGTAAAATTTTGGTTGGATCATTAAAAAGTAAGTGTATGTTTATTGTTTAATATCATTACCTCATTACCTTTGCACAAAACTATACACTTCCCCGACATTTTAAAGTCAAGAACTCTCTCCTGACAATGACCAGAGCATTCTCACTGGAACATGGAGTTTTCCAACATAAATGGTTGTAGTATCGAGAACCATTGATTGAATTACAACTTCACCAGAACTTTACTCTGACATTTCATTTTATATGAGGAAATCAAAAGGCATGTATGAGTTCATCTTATTGAGATTGGGGGCATTTGGTAAGCAACAGCTTACTTGTCGTGTGTCCGGCAAAATGGCTCTAGCATATGTTCCCTGCAGAAGGGCCTTAATGCTAAATTGCCTCTTACTATTGGCATTTTCACATGAAATCAAAGTAGCATATTCAGATCCTTCTGTCAGTCTATTACATGGAAATGTCAAATAAGTCAATATTTCTCAAATTAAAGAAATTTTACTGTTAAGGCCCTTCAGTTGGGAACATATGCTAGGGCCCTTCTACCAGACATCTGACAATATATCATACCTAATTCTCCTTCTGAACTTCCACATGTTACAGACTGCAAACTCAGCTTTGGCATGCCATTGACTGGAGTCGGCGAAGATTGAACTGCATTCATGGACCCATGCCCACTATCGGAAACCAAGTTTTCACTGTCCACATTTGATACGGGTCTGGTAGACCTGCCTTCCCTACTACTCAATGGTCTAGTCCTGTCTGGCCCATTCACTGCACTGTCTGTGTTCTGTCTTGGGCTACTTGGAGGGGTCCCAATAGGGGGCAGTCGAGTCTTTGTGTTTGAGGGACCATTAGAATGAGTTGTTCCATTGCTCTGTATTGATGTCCGGCTCGAGCTCTTGATCAGTAGTTCTGGATGACTCTGGTGTGATGATCTCGGACTGTGGAAAGATTAAGTTTCAAAAAGTTATGTTATGCATTCCTTCATTGCAAAAAATGAAATTGTAAGCATAATCAGTAGGCTGTTTCCAATTAATCATAACTGCATCATTAACTTGAGAACCAGAAAAAATTAAAGATTATACTCTCTGTATAGTTTGTCTTCTATGATAAAGCTGTTTATCAAGAGTATTCACTGTTTAACAGGGTATTGTTAACATTCAGGGCCAAATGTTTTCAACATTATTACATCAAAATTATTTTATTGCAAGGTTTGTTCATTGCACAACCAAATGAACCAATACAAAATATATGTGTGTGTATAAATATACCCTCACAAAGTTATAGCATTCCTTTAACAGTCTACTACATTTTAGTCTACTAAAGTGCTGAAAGCATTAATTCTGTTGTACTACCTAATAAAAACAATATTATTCAGTTCTTTCAGGATCAAAGAAATTAATATTTTATGACATTTTACACCATCCTACGACTTAATCACGTTTATAATAACGTTAAGGTTGATGTATTTGCATCGTAAACTTGTGCATCACTCATTTACAAATTTAAGTACAGTATCAGTATATGAACAACAGCAGTTTTGGTATATTTGTCTGTGTCCCCCCCCCCCTTCTTCATAGACATCTTTTTTCTTTTCAGTTAAAAACAAAAATAGCACTGTTATATGCAGCTACACACTTCTTTTAACCGTTACATGTAGATGGCAAGACCAAAAGCAAACAAAACACAACTTCTTCAGACATCTTCACGTAAGTGCTACATATCCAAATCCACAACAACTGCCTGCTTAAGATTTTTTCCTTTCCTCTTCTTTCCTCTTCTAACACCATTAACTTTTAGCTTCACACCAAGGTCCCCACATAAGACCCAGGTGGTCACTTTTCATTGACCGTTTTTTCATTTCTTCTCTAATTGCATTTCATTGTTTCCAGAATGACAGAAGGACATATGTTTACACCACACACTTGTCACAACAATACATCAAATGGAATCAGTGCCGTTTGTGAATGATATAAAAGGAGCAAATTATTGAGGAGACTTTTGCAACCTCACAACAAATGTCATCGGAGGAGGATAAAATAGAAACGTACACACCACAGAATAAAAGGAAGCACTAAAAAAAGATTGTGCCCCAAGGTATAACAAATATATGACACAAAAGTTGTATTTGAGATGGAAGCTCTGTTTAAATATGCCAGGTGAGGTTATTCAAATATTTGCTGGGTTCACCGTTATGTAACAGTGGCAAACTCTTAGGCTATTGAGTCTAGGTTAGCATACCTGTAGCTCTCTCCTCTCTGGGTCTGGCAGACTGTTTATCGTACCAGTGAAACTGACAACATTTTTTGAACATCAGCTTCGTTAGCAACAAGCTGCCACATTCTACGACAAACATTCTCATGTTCTGTTGAATTATATACCTGTGTCCCACATTCACAGAAGAGGCTTAGAGATCGTGTTTTTAATTTGCACATGATGAAAAGGACTTATCTATAGAATGAGTTAAGTCACTCAGGAGCATCATGAATGTATGTCCAATCCTCACAAAATCTCGGAGCAAAGAGTATGGTTTTCATGGAAAAATGATTCAGCAAAATTTTACAGTGACTTCAGAAAATTCATGAAAATTGTTAGACATACATGTTGTTGTACATAATGTGATATCAGGTTTTCTCATTGACCATTGTCTGGAAAATAATACAAGAGAGGATTAATTGATGAAAATACTGCTTAAATCAAACCTGACTGCTATAGTGATGTTAAAACTACCCTTACTCTATATACATGTAGTTGCATTATGTGTAGAAATAATTCAACTGCAGTGTGGTACACACAATTTATTTGTTTATATCCCTGTTGATAAAAGATATCATGAATTTAATATACTGCCACTTAAGCTTTGGATAAAACAGTAACATTCAAAGAGTGCCCAGTGCATTGACATTAAGAAGAAAAGTGTTTACTTAAAAATATTGCTAACTCAGATGCTTACATTACGTACATGTATATTTAATGAATTTTCTTTCTTTCTTTTTTCCATTTTGCTCAGCTCAAATACATTTATTTTTTATGTTTTCTGTTATTTTTTTAAAAGTTTCTGTCAAGACACTCAAGAAGCCATTAATTTTAAAACCCAGAATTCAAAATTAACATATGGTGACATTACAATTTAAGTGATTTAAAAGTCATAAATAATTCAGATTTCCAAACTTAATCTTTCAAGTAAGATTTTGACTTAAGTTGTCTATATCGGAGAAACTGCCAATGAAAATTCAAATAACACTTGAGGCATGTGTACCATGTTAAGAAGTCCTCTCGACCACAAGTCTTCACTGCAATAATTAACAGCGCAAAAGTGGTAATACAAGCACATCAGCTGAATCTACATTGTCAATGTAAAGTACTTAAGTGCCAACACGTACTGCTTAATTCACAAGAGTGGCAAGACAGTAACTAATGCATTTACAAGTAGCAATACAGTTAAACTTAATTACTTTTGACTGACATACAGTGTACTGAACTACATACAAAAAAGGTTAATTTAACACCTAAGAGACAAAGTCCAAATTTGCAAGTTAGCCTTGAACCACTAGATAATCCATAATGTGGTGACACGAGATAGCCCTCATCGTATCAGGGACTAATGCGAACTTATAATTAGTGATCATTATTTAATTCCAACATAACTGGAGCTGGACATTGCCAATAACAGGTTTTAACCACAGTGTGATGTCAACACCTTAGGCAGCATGTATATCAGATGATAATTAATTCTTATCCAAATTTAGTGAATGGATACATTGGCTTAATTTGAAAAAAAAATGATTAAAATCCAAACACAAGTCCATCTCCAATCATCAATCATAATAAAGAAGCCGTCAGCGCACTCTTTCTTTAAGTGGTCTGTGGAGTACGAGTACGCTGGACATACAATGAAACCATATCACAATATTTGCTGTAGCTATTTAATGACCACCAAAAATCCACAACGGCTCGAGTAGCGGAGAGTCAATGGCAACAGCACTACACAAATGGAATTCCAGATTATAAATGCTCATACTACTGTAGGAACATTTTATTGAAAGGAGTTTTAGTGGAGTTTGCACAGGACATAGTCTACATTATTTTTACCTTACAGCCTTGACAGGTTCTATATTTTTGTAATTAATTGTGGGCTGTCTGGACTTGTTAATGATTCACAGCACTTGTAACAATTCACCTTGAGCTAAGCAACCAGCCAAGACTTACCAATAAAATGTTAGTCAATATTTTCAGACTCATGCTTTAAAACCATCTGAAGGTTGAATATGTCAAACTATTATTATGCTCCAGATTTTCCAGCATGTCCTTTTTTGTTCTTTTTTCCATGGTTCTTTTTGGCAATCATTGTTTTTATCAAGTCACATTCCATTATCATGAACTTCTGACATGTAAAACTTTAAGAACAAATATTCCAGAACATCAAAATGGAATATAATTATTCCATTTGATTATCATTTGATACTAAAAAAAAAACCCAAGACATATTCCTACATCAAAATTTGATCAAATATGCCAAGTGCTAACACAATTTTCCATATGAACATAGCAACACTTTGGGACAAGGATAAAATACAATACAATATTTATTGATATCAATTTGATAAATTTGATAACATCAATTTACCTTTTCCTTGGTGATGGTGTAGTGTGGCCTGTGAATTTCTCGGGTGAATATCTGTCTACGGTGGTGGCATAGGACGACATACGAGACTTGCTGTGCTGAGGAGAGGGCCCCCTTCGTATAGGGGATGGAGACCTCCTACCGTTACGGACGTGTCGGTCTTCAGATTTAAAAAAAAAATGACAAAAGTATGAGTGAATTAGGTCATTTTGGGATATTTTGAAATAACCATGATGGTTCTAGAAAACTGACACTCAAAATTAAACAGTAACCTTTTACACAT
>JZLH01S0376640.1:1956-21237 GCA_001188425.1 Eucidaris tribuloides
GAGGCCTTAGGTGTGAACACGGTGAGTGACATCCGTTGGTGTTGGTACAAGATTAAAATGTAAATATAACTTAGAAATGGATTGAAACTCTTGTTCTTTTATATTGTAAAGGAGTAAACGACGCAAAAGAATACAGAATATCAAGAGATGTAAATAGATGTTATCATTATAATATTTTCACCTACAGAAACAAACGAGTGTGCCAGTAGTCCGTGTATGAATGGAGCAACATGTATTGATGAAATCAACCAGTATTCCTGTGTCTGCTTAGATGGATACAATGGAACACATTGTGAGAATGGTATGATTCTTTGGTGTTCTCTTTTGATCAGTTTTCGGTTTTTGCTTTTTTTAGACAGCACTTCTAAGTTTGATCGAAGTGGAAGTAGAAGCAGTAACAGTTGTATTAGTAGATATATACTTATTAGTAGTATGGTGGTAGTAGTAGTAATAATAACAGTAGTAGTAGTAGTAGTAGTAGTAGTAGTAGTAGTAGTAGTAGTGGTAGTGGTGGTAGTAGGAACAGTAGACGTAGTAGTAGTAGTAGTAGTAGTGGTAGTAGCGGTAGAAGTGGTAGTAATAGTAGAAGTGTTAGTGGTAGTGGTATTAGTGGTACTAGTGGCAGTAATAGTGGTAGTGGTAGTAGTGGTAGTAATGGTACTAGTGGTAGTAGTAGTAGTAGCAGTCGTAGTAGTAGTAGTAGTAGTAGTAGTAGTAGTAGTAGTAGTAGAAGTGCAACTTTTACTGTGCATACTATGACAATTTGATTATGAAATGCATATTTAATAATACATGTATTTTGTTTCCTTACAGAAACCAATGAATGTGTCAGCAACCCATGTCAAAATGGAGCAACTTGTATTGATTACATCAATTATTACATCTGTCTGTGTTTACCAGGATATTATGGTGGAAACTGTGAAAATGGTAGGTTTAACCCAAATGGGTTCGCTTCTCTATGTCATTTTGCAATGAGTAATAGTACGATTTTTCAATTGGTAGACGGTGAAGACTCATAATTTCATGTTTTAAGGTCAAAATGTCTGCACAAAATACGTATTTTATTTATTTGCAACGGTAAAAAAGTGTAATTTTTGAAACAGGGCCAAGGGCAATATATATCCCTATCGTTTATTAAATGTGTTACCCCATATTAAGTCAGATGTACTGGGCTTCTGTATTAATCAGTCGTCCTCAAGGGTAAAACAACATTCTGATTCTAGTTTGAATATAATGGGATTCACGTATAATTGTAGGAGAATTTGAAGAAATTCGTCCAGCTTTATCTCTTTTTCGCAACTACGATTCACTTACAGTACTTGTTTTTATTTTCTTTGTTACTCATTAGGACAAAAATACCTTATTCAACTTAGAAACATGTAAAATATGAAAACTCATTTTCAGTTTTTCCTATAAGGTTGACGGCATCGAACATCCTACATGAAAGACACAGAAGCACCAGAAAAATTCTTCTTTACGTCCTTAAAAACCTGACAGCTGTTTTAATTCATTATTGCTAGTTGAGACTCCAGTTTTCAAATCTCTTTGGCTTAAATCTGAATCATACATTTGTCTTACTTGGAACAGAACTATAGTTAGAAATCAATGGATTCAATGTAACTTCATATTAGAAATTCGCCAAACAATCAAATTAAACAAAAACAACACGCAAAACCAATTAAAAATTAGAGTGACCAATATCTTTTATTTCAAAAAGTTACCCAAACGTTATTATAATTCGGACAAGGAGTTTTGATTTAATCTTTGTTTTAAAATCATCAATCTGATGTCGATTATTCCGAAGTTTCGTTATCAATACACACATTTCCTACACATCTGCACTTGAGGGTTGAGTAATCCGAAAATGAAATATTGTTCATCAATCCGTATTGCGTAGTATTTGATCCGTCGGAATAACGAACCGCCGAAATAACGAATTGTAACCGAATCTATACTACTGTTCAATACCCACAAGGACTCCAATAACGATCGTATAGACGATAAAGATAATATTTTAAGAGTAACGGTGATGATGATAATGATGATGGTAATAATGACGGTGATAATGATGACTATGATCGTGATGGTGTTAGATGTCGTGGTGGTGGTAGTGTTGATGGTAAAGATGGTGATGATAATGACAATTATGATGATTTTATTTGTTTTATTTATCTAAACACGGTATAAAATACTTGCTATCAGCCGTTAGCCTGTTTTTCAGCAAGTCCGTAACAAATATGAACAAATACAAAACAAATTTATTTACAACAAAGTTGTAAAATAAAAATTACACATTCAAATTTAAACATAACAAAAATAAATATAAATAAATATATAAAAAAGACAATAAATCAACAAACGAAAACCAAAACTAGGATTAGATTCAAAGGAAATATCGTCAACTTGATGACAACATTACCTTAATCATGAAGTTAACTTTAAAGGCCACTGTATAACAGTTTCCAGTTAAAAATCTAGCTGCCATGATTCCCCATGCTAACCAGTGTCTCTGACATTGGTCTTAAAAAATGCAAGCCCTGCAAAAATGGCAGTTTTAAAACGATCGGCTAAGCTGCTTTAAAAAAGCTAAAAATCATTGAGAGACCATTTCCAGCTTTCCCCCATAGACTGCTGGGTGCAGAAATTTCCTATCGCCGGCCGATGGAAATTAATGTGCCAATTTGAATCTGCACAATATTGCTACTTGTGACAGCATAACTGTCCAAAACTTTGTGTTTCTTAAGGTGTTTATTTGTCCATCAAACTACTACCAGACTATTGTCAGAAAGCAAGGTTGAACAATTTTTTAAATAAGGCCTGTCCACAAATATATAGCTGTCCTTAAGTACATACGTTAATTAATGATAACTATTAAATATAATGTAGGTAAAATTTCATTCTACAAGACTATCAAATGAAAGGAGAAAGGTGGACAACTTCTGTTATCCGTTTAATTTAGCTGACCAATTGTAACTACTGAAAAGAATTTAAAACTCAGGTGCAGCGAAAAGCCATTACGAGATCTTTTAGAAACTGTCGAGATCTTGTTTGTGTTCTGACATGCTGAGAGATTATTAAATAGTGGCGATCCGAGGTAATCGTGCTGCTTTTTCACAGAAAATGGTCATTGGCTTCGGCTTGCTAGATGTATTATGTAAGTCTGGGTTCTGTAGCCTATAGTGCAAGACTTTTAAATTGAGTTTGAAAGAGAAGATGTTTGGTAATAAGTTGTTAATGATCTTAAAAATAAGCGCTACCAAGTCTTTTTGCACTTTAACGCTTAGACAATCCATTTGAAGTCTATGATATAGCTCGCGTCTACTATAACGGTAATCCACCTTTAAAACTATTCTCAGGGCCCGGTTTTGGAGTATTTGAAGTCTTTTTGTGTTACCAGAATTCGGTTTCATCCATATGGTGTTACAGTATTCAAAATGGGGTCGAATCATTGTGTTGTATAATAACAGTGCCGTGGCTTGGTCAATGAACGTCCGCGTTCTCCTAAGTACATGGAAGTTACGTAATACTTTAAACTTTACACTGTTAACTTGTGGCTTCCATGTAAAATTTGTGTCAATGATAACACCCAGGTATTTACATTGGTCGACTCTTTCCAAAGCAGAATTGTTGATTATGATATTGATATTTTCAAAACTTCTACGTTTACGTTTCGTTCCTATTAACATAAATTTACATTTTTAAACATTCAATATAAGTTTATTGTGTAGTAGCTAATCAAAGATGGAAGCTAGGTCATCATTAATGACCCTTTCAAGTTGTGCTGGATCATTACACGCAAAATATATACAGGTGTCATCAGCATACAATGACATTTTACACTGCTGTACTACACGAGATAAGTCATTCATATATATTATAAACATCAGTGTTCCCAAAATACTTCCTTGATGAACACCACAATATACACAATTTTCATCTGACTCATTACCATTTATAACAGTCAGTTGTTTTCGCATATAAAAATAATTTTCAAACCAACGAACAGCATAATTGCTGAAACCACAGAGTCTTAATTTTTCAATTAAAATATGTGGTACCATATCGAATGCCTTTTCGAGGTCCAAAGTCACCAAACCGACTACATGGCCGTTATCTAAAGACTTGTTCACATTCTCTGTAAGGCTTAGCAACGCCATTTCGGATGAAAAATTTGGTGAGGTGTGAGAGGGGGGATTCCACGGTAGGAACTTTTTGGAAAATACGCATAAAAAAGACATGTTTCTGGGCATGGTAAATATTTTGAAATTTTGCATATATCTTCTTTCTATCAATTTTATTTCATTTTATTTCAAGTGTTAGCTAGATCGCTTCAGTTTATCTATTAATATTTTCATTATAAAATATTTTTTGTCCGTATTTTTTTTTTTTTTTGGGGGGGGGGCTCTCCGGGGGAATAGTCAGATTATAGTCAGACGGGGGTGTGCGGATGAGAACTCCGAACCCATGCCCACATCTATTTTGAACTTAAATAAATATAACATATTTTCAATGGAGCATCTAGCTTTCGATAGGGGGATTAGCAAAAAATGTGTGCCCGAAAAATTGAAAATAGCATATGTTAGCGCGCGAAGCGCGCCGAAAATTTGAAAATATCATATGTTTGCGTGCGAAGAAAAAATAATTGCTGGAAGAAAAGAACTGTCTTGATTAGCACGAATTTACGTAATCTAATAGAAGAAATCAAGAAGAAAATGAAGGCGGCGGCTTCACATCATGTTTTTTTGTTTTTGTTTTTATCGTTGGGGGGGGGGGGCGGACCGCCCCCATCGCCCCCCTTTGGCTACGCCACTGGGGCATACAGCCTTCAATTTTGACTGAGAAGGAAGGTCTGTACAAATATCCCCAACACTATTCAAAGAAACTAACATTTTAAGAAGCAAAACATGCATTGTGAGTCTTGTCATAATAAATTTACGTGACTCATATTCTTTTACAACAATTCAATTCTTTCTCCAAATTTCAAAATATCTTCGTAACACACTAAAATGCGATTTTAGAGGTTTATTTGTTCACAATATTTGTGTGAGTATGCGTGTGTGTGCAAATCGGAACTTTCCTATAATCATGATGTTGAGGAAGTTTGGTCAGTAGACCCTACATTTGGAAATTTATTGGCACATTAGAATGACTCTACAAAATAAAAGAAGATGTTTAATTAATTTGCAACTTCTTCCGTGGAACAATGTTTAGGATGCACTAGAAGCCCTATTTTGAAACCTATAATCTCAAAATTTTCTTTACCGTGGGAAGGGAATCCCCTCCGACCCCCACTCCACCCGTCTGATACACTCATGCTCGCTACACGTGCTCATTCTAGCTCTAAGTACAGTGTACGGCAGAAGATACCCCCATTGTATTCCTGCTGGAATGATAATACACAATATGTGTGTATATGTCTGTCCTTGTGCGTATGTATGTATGTATGTATGTAGGTGTACATGTATGTGTTTGAGTATGAGTATGAGTGTGTGGGCAGCGGTGTCAATCCAGTTTTTCGGGGGGGGGGGACAAAAGTAAGAAAAAGTGTCAACATTTTTGGCGTGCTCCGCGCGCAAAATTGCAGTAGAAAACTTTCCTCTTAAATCACGTCGGAAAAGTTTTTGTTTTTGTAGTACTTTGCACTGCTTTTCAAACATATTTTTGCTCGACGCGGTACGTTTTATGAATTTTTCAAGTTGTCAGAATTATTGGGAGGTAAAACAATGTGTGTGTGTGTGTGTGTGTGTGTGTGTGTGTGTGTGTGTATGTGTGTGTGTGTGTGTGTGTATGTGTGTGTGTGTGTGTGTGTGTGTGTGTGTGTGTTTGAACATGCATTATGATAATGTAGATACACTAGTTTTTTTTTTTTTTGGGGGGAATCACTTTATTCTCTGTTCATAATGTTCAACATCTATTTTATTTCATAAGGTATCTATATTTAAGTTCAACCATTGTATTTTTTTATCCGAATGCAGAAAATATTATGTAATATTTCAATATATATTTTTTCATCCGTCGTCAAATTTCTGGTCAATTTTTAACAGAAACCGATGAATGTGCCAGCAACCTGTGTATGAATGGAGCAACCTGTATTGATGAAGTCAATGGCTATTCGTGTAGCTGTATTAGTGGCTATGAAGGTGCTAGGTGTGAAAATGGTGAGTGACACCCACGAATGTTAGTACAAAAATAAAAGGCGAACATGGTTTAGAAATGGTTTAAATATTTTTTTTCCTTTTGAACTGAAAATTCTAAAGAAGCAAGATATCAACAGTAAAAAAAAAAGTAGATGTTCAACTTGTTACCGTCGAGTCGTGTCCGACCCCTGGTGAACCTTTTCACACACACTCTCCACGCGTCACGGTCTTTTGCCAGCGGACAGCTTTAGGAAGTTGTATTCCTGTAGCACATACAGGTTGCCATCCAACCCCTAGCTCTTTGCATTCTTCTGCACCGTTTTCTGGGCATCATTCCCAGCATCATCCCGCGCTCAAAACAGTTGTGTCTGCGATATATGACAGAAGTATTTTAGCGTAGATGTTACCACCAATATTTCAAGCCGCTCACCAGGGTAAAGGTATCGATAGTCCACTGATTGGAATTCCTGTCTCTCCATGATACTCGAAGAAGGCCGCGCCAACAACATAACTCGAACGCGTCAATTCTTCTCCTGTCTGCTATTTTGAAAACGCATTTCTCAGAATTGTACAAAAACAATGGAAAGACAAGGACTCTCATCAATTTAATCTTAGCCCGTTTGTTTAATCCCATGTCCCTGAATGCACTCTTTCCTAAAGAAATACGCCTTGTGATATCCTCTTCACAGCGATTGTCACTAGTGATCGCAGATCCTAAGAAATTTAATCCATCAGCCACTTCAATTCCATGACCATCTACGGGGACAGAGAAAAAGTCAGTAGATACAGTTGTCATAATCTTGGTCTTTTTAATGTTGAGATTCAAACCAGCATCTGCACTGTCTTCTTTGAGAGACACGAACAGTTTGGCCAGGTTAATCTGTGTATCAGCGATGATAGTGGTGTCATCTACCCTCAATCCGGATACCACAGTCACAGCCCTCTTCAACTTTCCTGACCACCATCTCGGCATAAAGATTGAAATAAAGCCTTGCCACAAACCTTCCTCGATCTTTCCTGATAGATGTCACTAAAAATAGTCTGATTCCCATCCACAGAAACAAACGAGTGTGCCAGTAGTCCCTGTATGAATGGAGCAACATGTATTGATGAAATCGACCAGTACTCGTGTGTGTGCATGGATGGATACAATGGGACATATTGTGAGAATGGTATGATTTGTAATTTTGACCTTTTGGTAAATTTTCGGTTTTTGCCTTTTTTTTAAACAGCAGTTATACTTTCAATCAAAGTGGAAGAAGTAGCAGTATCGGTTAGATTAGTAGTAAACTTATTATATTTATTAGTAGTGGCGCTAGTAGTAGTAGTAGTGGTAGTAGTAGTAGTAGTAGTAGTAGTAATAGTAGTAGTAGTAGTAGTAGTAGTAGTAGTAGTAGTAGTAGTAGTGGTGGTGGTGGTGGTAGTAGTAGTAGTAGTGTAGCAGTAGAAGTAGAAGCTGTTGCAGTGGTATGTATTTTTATGTCGTTTTTAAGGTTAAACTTTAAGTGTACATATTTTCAAAGTACGTAATACATACATATATCAGCAACCTTTTTCGTTTACAGAAATCAACGAATGTGTCAGCAACCCATGTCAGAACGAAGCAACTTGTATTGATTACGTCAACTATTACACCTGTCAGTGTTCACCTGGCTACCGTGGAGGAAACTGTGAAAATGGTAGGTTTGAGCAATGTTCTACCATTTTGAAGTAGTTTGTATTTGTAAGTAGAAATAGGCCTATGATGGATATACACTCATGCTCATAATTATGAAATACTTTAGAGACATTTTAGAAGTTGCCGTTTTTCCGTGAACGGTACATCTGGTATTAATATTTGCTCACCCCTGGTGAAACAATTATAATCTAAGTATTTCAGGACTGCTGAGCATTTTGTAACGTCCGTCTCGACGCTAAAAGCTGTGTTTAAAAATGGCGGTATACAGAATGTTGCTGAGTCACGTGGTGGTTACGCGCGTTATTAGACTTGTAATAGACTATTCTGATGTTAATTTAATGATAAGTGACATTAGATTGTGTTTTTTTAAACTAATTTAACTTTTTTCATGATTTTTGGTGGATTAAAAAAATAATTGTTATTGCGCTCAAACGTATTTTATTTATTTACTTTAGTCATCTCATGAAATCCAAAAATTGCTTCACATACTGCGTTTTTGTGAATTAGACACTTGTCTTGAAAATTTGGACGATATAGGAGAAAGAACTTAAGTATCAGCAAAATATTCCCTAATTATGAGCAGGAGTGTGTATTTTAGGCAAGCGCTGTATATTCTCGGTTCATAATATACAGCATAAATATCATATCAGTTGTCAACATTTTAGATCAACCACCATATTTCATATTCAAATGCAGAGAATACGAATTTCTTTATCCGTCGTCAAATTTATAATTACTTCTTGACAGAAACGAATGAATGTGTCAGCAACCCGTGCATGAACGGAGCAACCTGTATTGATGATGTCAATGGCTACTCGTGTATCTGTGTCAGTGGCTATGAAGGAGTCACGTGTGAATATGGTGAGTGACGCCCATGAGTGTTAGTATGAAGGTAAAAGGTGGAAAATTGAATTAAAAAAGTGACAGATTTTGTTTTCTTTTGTAAACACAGGAGCAAACAATGTCAAATGATACAAAGTATAAACGGGTTTGGGTAAAATATATATTAATCTCATCGTCAAAAACTGATGCAGTTAAATCAATGGTTAAACGGGCTAATGTTTACTAACTGATTAAAAAGTAGGCGTAGTGAAATAGCTATAGTATAGAAATCATTTTAAACTAGCCGCCCGGTAATAACACTGGAAAATTACATCCCTGTGAATAGAAACATGCATGAGCTTCACTGTTGGTATTTTAAAATATCTGTAGGGATATTGTGGTAACACTAGTAACGCGTGACACGACTTTGTCAAAAGTAAAATAGCAATACTTTCTGAATGAGAATCGATATCAGTTGCAACATTATTTGCGCACTTCTTTTGGTATAGATAACGGTGATGCGAATATGATAGGAATAACGATGAAATGAATAACTACGCATCGCTCTCGGTGTCTAGATTTTCAAAAAGTTCCAATTTTTTTCCAGTGTATTGTACAGTCTTGTAAACCACAAAATATTTCCCATTCACCGTCAACTAATTACGATTTCTTGTTCATTCTAGTTTACTGCACGGTCATAAAATTCCAAAATAGCAAAGACAACTAACGGTGTTTTAAACCAAGAAAGAAAATTTCTTCATTTTTCTATAGAAACAAACGAGTGTGCCAGTAGTCCCTGTATGAATGGAGCAACATGTATTGATGAAATCAACCAGTACTCGTGTGTCTGCTTGGGTGGATATAATGGAACACACTGTGAAAATGGTATGATTTCAAGATTTTGTAAATACAAAAATGCATATTTGCGACTTTGAGGACGGGATTTTAGGTTTGACATTACGAGTATGAAAGTGATGACAGTATACAGCAATGTTGATATTTTTAAATAGGTATTAAAGGGCAGTGACATGATTGGGAGAAACAAAAATGCCTCTTGAACCAAACTGGTTGAAAGATATGTCAATTGATACACCAGCTGGATTGTATATCCTGGCTGGAAGGATTACTCTTGAATTAGTTTATCAAGCATGGACATAGTTTCTCTCGTGCCCCGATACCATAGAATCTACCACACAGATTGCTGTCAGAAGGCATACAGATGAATTTATTTTAGAACGATCAACTTTTAACTACCAAATTTTACAGTGGTATCCTTGCACAGTTTTATTGATTCTAGAATAGTTTTCCTCCAGGTTGATGACTACCCCAAATCATTCCATTAACCTTTAATAAACGTTGCTGTTTGATGGCAGCAGGTTCAGTAGTACAAGAGATATCATGATGTAACAGGTAGAAGCTGCAGTAGTTGCTATCTAGCTATAATAGTAATATCAATGTAGTAGCAATTGCCCCACCGTTACCAAAATTATAAGTAGCCGTGATTACAACAGTAGTAAATACAGTCCAGTTTAGTAAGTTAATTTTTAATTTTATTTTTAGAATGTGTGTTATCACAACTACATGATATAATCTGAGGTAAACACAGTAAAATTCGTAGTCGTAGTGGTAGTTTTGTAGCGTTATACACCTATTATATTACTAATTACGCGTTTTGACAATATCAGTAGCAGTAGTAGTACTAGCAGTCGTCGTAGTAGTTGTTGTATATCAGTCATGTTGAGTGTAGAATATACACTAATGTACTGCAACCTTTCGTTGACAGAAATCAATGACTGTGCCAGCAACCCATGTCAGAACGGGGCATCTTGTGTGGATTTCGTGAACTATTACACATGTCTATGTTTACCTGGGTATTACGGAAGAAACTGTGAAAGCGGTAGGTTGGATCAATATTCAATTCCCATTTCTACTGGGTATAGTTGTAGGTAAAAATATAAACGTCAACAGTCAAGGAAAATTCAATCACAAAAGGGATAGAGTGTAAAGTATTGACGGCATTTCTCACACTCATTGACAGTTATGACTCAAACTGATTCATTTTTGTTCAACGTGATCATTACATGCACTGTATGAAATGACGAAATTTTTCATTTTTCATCATGTATGTCGGAATTAGGATTTAACAATATTTTTTGCATAAAGGGTTATTATAATGAAAATAAACTGGAGTTCCAACTTTGGCTCCAGTACAGACCACCCAAGTGTGTTCTAAAACTAAGGATTTTCATTTGTTTTGCCTAAATCGCTCTCTCAACTACGCTTACTCACGAACTTTACTCTACAAAGAAAACCTAAACAATCGCACAGAGAGGTTTATAATGTGATCTGTGCACGAAGGTTCTTCATTACACGTAACCACCGTGTTTTACATTAATATCGTTCTTCTCCTCACCCGCAAAAACACACGCAAAAAGATGTCATTCATTAAAAAAAAAATACAACAACTTGACATAGAAATGTAACTGTTGCGTTTTGTAGTATACTTTGTAAACACACTGTAAAAACCATAGTGTCAAAAACAACACCAGTATGTGTTGTGAGATGGCCACACCCTCAGGTGTTGAAAATACACCATGGATTTACAATATATCACCAAATTTTGTTTATTTAACAAACAGAATGAGCTATTATAACACCAATGGGGGTTGAACTAACACCAATGGGTGTTGAACTAACACCATGAATTTAACACTGGTGCAAAATGCTTTGTGCGGTCCTCTCACAACACCGACTGGTGTAATTTTAACACCACTGTTTTTGCAGTGCATATGTGACCCTCATTAACAATCCTGGCAACGGGCTTGAGATTTTTATATCGCAAGCTTGTCTTACCATGGAGCTGTTTGGTAGCTCCATGGTCTTACAGTGCTCCATGGTCTTACAGTGCTTTGCAATGCAGTAAGGATTTACATTCGTCTACAGGAAGACTTAAACCTAGAAGACGTACCATCGAATACATCTCTAAGTGCCAGGTACCATACACTGAAACACTGGATCTAATTGTTGTCTTCATCTTGATTTTAATTTATCAAAATCCTCATAAATCGAACATAGACACCAACGATTGTGTAAGCAACCCTTGCATGAATGGAGCAACCTGTACTGATGAAGTCAACGGTTACATGTGTATTTGTGACAGTGGCTATGAAGGTGTTAGGTGTGAAAATGGTGAGTATCTTTTTCTGACTTATACATTTGACGTTACTTCGAGTTTAAAACAAAAAAAAATAATTCACATCATTTGTTTTTACTGTAATACCCCTTTTCAAACAACTCTTATACTTAGTAAAACGGAAAATGTGGACATTTTAAATTTATAAGGATACCGATGAAATACATCATACATTTCTCTCACCATCAATACTCTCAAGAAATTCGGAACATTATGATTTAAAAGTGTGCATGTTGAAGTTGTAATTTCGATAGAAGTTTTGTGATCCATCAATGTAAATTTGAAAATTTCCACGTTGAGGTTAGACTGGTCCAATCAGAAGATTGTTTAAGAGTACTCTTACTTCTTCTCCCGACGATATCCCAGAGTATTCTGACCAGAAATAAGAGATTTCCATTGTACGTGGTTGTACCGCAAACATTTTTGCGGAGGAAATTTGATTTTGTTAAAGTTATTTTTTGATGCAGAACAAATTTGCTGATCATCTCTGTATTATCAAATTAATGATAAATAAGATCAAATGCTTGATCTGTTATTTTAATGACTCAGAAAATGATTGACCCGACAGGATTCGAACCTGAAACCTACTGATATCCGGTCAGCGGCACAACCACCAGGCCATGCTGGGTAACTGGGTTTACTTGGTTACAAATACCCGAGAATCATTCCTTACGTCTGAGCTCATTAATATTTATAAGCCCCCAGTAGGAACGAATTGTATTTGAAAGGTATGCAGAGAGAATTTAAGATGCAGAACAAATTTGCTGTTCATCTCTGTATTATTAAATTTATTTTTTGATATTCGGATGTTTTACAGAAACAAACGAATGTGCCAGTAGTCCCTGTATGAATGGAGCAACGTGTATTGATGAAATCAACCAGTACTCATGTGTCTGCTTGGATGGATACAATGGGACACATTGTGAGAATGGTATGATTTTAATATTTTTAAGTTAATGTATAAAATGCCTTTGAGATGTGTGGGAAATTTTCGAGGAACAAGAAGTTTACGTACATTAAATAAACGTAGTAGCTCCAATGTTGTAATTTTATTGGTTGAATCTGCTATTGTTTTTTAAAAAGTGTTAGTATGATATAAATTGTAGAGAAATCAAGTGTTTCCTCACTAGTAGTATAGCATAGTTGTTAGCATTAATAGAAGAACTAGCAGTAATTACAGTAGTAGAGACAGCAGTAGCAGCAGTAGAAGTAGTAGTAGTAGTGGTTGTGATTTTAGTAGTAGTAGGGTTAGTAGAAGTAGTAGAAGTAATAGTAATACTACTAGTAGTAGAAGTAGTAGCAGCAGCAGCAGTAGGAGGAATAGGAGTAGTAGGGGGTAGTAGTAGTAGTAGTAGTAGTAGTAGTAGTAAAGGTAGTAGTAGTAATACCATCATTAGCAAAAGTTTAAGACCACAAGAACACAAGAACATATCCCATCAAACCATGTACAAAACAAAAACTAAAAACTATTGCTTCTTGAAGGGGTTAAAAGGGTAGGTTGAGTACATATTAGTTATTGTTCATTGCTCACCATACAGGGCCCCTTATATTAACTGTGGAACATTCTTCAAGTTCTTGCATAAAAATCTAAGTAATCAGCCTTCCAAGGGACTGATGTTGGTGTATATTGTATAAAAACTTGTGCACTTTGAGCAATGACATTGAACCCAACTTGCCTTTCAACATCTTCAAGAAGCAATAGTTTTAGCTTTTTTCTCTCTTAATGGGAAATAATCTTGTGATCTTAAGCTTTTGCTACTGATGGTAGTAGACTAGTATTAGTAGGAGCTCTATCATAACAGTTTAATTGGATAAAGTTATAAAAAAAATGTAACTTTTGTTCTTTTTACATGTCGAAATCCCTATACATTTGTAACAGAAATCAACGAATGTGCCAGCAACCCTTGCGTGAATGGAGCAACCTGTATTGATGATGTAAATTCCTTTTTGTGTATCTGCATTGCTGGTTACCAAGGAGTAAGGTGCGAAAATGGTGAGTGCCTGACTACCTTATTAACATTAAATGTAATTTTAAAAATGAAATTATCTTTGAGCGTTGAAGTGAGATCGTCTATATTTCCACTGTTAGATCAAAGCCGAAGTGTTTTGCTCGATCGGACAACGTTTTCGCCAATCTCTCACAGCGTATATTTTATTGTGACCCCAAACATCAGAAAACAACATCAAGCCTACTGAGAATTGTTTAAAGTGACAAATGTCAGTGTTTCAAATATCGGAGAATATCTAGCTCTATGTACAATACATGAGATTTACCATAAAATGAGAGAGTGTCAGAGTGAGCAATTTTCAGGGCATTTATAGATAACATAGGTCTATCTAAAAACATAATTGCAAAGAATTTTACTGTTTATCATTTACCAAACTATAATTGAGCTTTAAGCTCCCTCAAGTTAAAAAACAAAACAAAAATAAAGAAAAAGATAAATGTATAGTAAAGTGAATGAGGTGGTGGTGGTAGTAGTATAAGTAGCAGTAGTGTTAGTAGTAATGGTAGAAATGGTAGTAGTAGTAGTAGTAATAGTAGAAGTAGTAGTAGTAGTAGTAGTAGTAGCAGTAGTAGTAGTAGTAGTAGTAGTATTAGTGGTAGTAGTGGTAGTAGTATGTAGTAGTAATAGTAGTAGTAGTAGTAGTAGTAGTAGTAGTAGTAGTGTTAGTAATGGTAGAAATGGTAGTAGTAGTAGTAGTAATAGTAGAAGTAGTAGTAGTAGTAGTAGCAGTAGTAGTAGTAGTAGTGTTAGTAGTGGTAGTAGTATGTAGTATGTAGTAGTAATAGTAGTAGTAGGGGTAGTAGTAGTAGTAGTAGTAAAAGTAGTAGTAGTAGTAGAAGTAGTAGTATTAATAATAACAATAGTAATAATGATAATGATAAGTGCATGTACAACGCATAAATAATATGATTACCTACTTGTAAGACTTGCATGAATTGTAGGCTTCCTGTTATTGCAAAATAGCAGGCATTTAGATTTTCAAAATCAACTTTAGCAGTTCAAATCTTCCTGAATCTTCCTGTAAAATGAACTATAACATTCGTGGTAAGAAAGCACAGTATTTATCACTCCATTTCAGAAATTGATGAATGTAGCAGCAATCCTTGCAGTAACAGAGGCAATTGTACTGATGCGATAAATGGTTACACGTGTTCATGTACACTGGGATATTCTGGTATCAACTGCGATATAGGTGAGTGTGCTGCTAACTCTTTGTTGTTATACTAGCTTGGCTTATTTTAAAAATTATTCCATTGCTGTGCATCTAGTCTTTGCGTTAAATAGAAAATTGCGAGGATGGGTAGTATGGTGCTAGAAATGACACCTTTATTGGTAACCCTCCCCCGAATGTTTCGTACGAAATAAACAAAAAAAGGCATTGAAAAATACGTAGTTTACTTTATATCATTTTGGTATAGGTTACGAAGATCATGGACACTGGTTTATTATTATTTTTTGTTGTTGGTTAAAACACATTCACGGGCCATTCTTTGAAAAGTGAAACAAACTGTCACACACGTGACAAAACTTATTTGACCTCTGACCCTATAAATAAGTATGATTAACATAACATTAAATATTTTCACTTGATCACTATTGACATATATAAGATATATTTACATTTCAAAACAATGTACCTGCAAGGCCTTTGGAATTACATGAGATAGAGAGGTCAAATAAGTCCTGTCACGTGTGTGACAATTTCTTTCACTTTTCAAAGAATGGCCCTCACCCATTCTTTTCCGGTGGGTATCTTTTGCATGAATAGCAATGACAGAAGCATGATCTATCCATATGTGTGCAGTTTTTAAACCTATTTCAAGACGTATAGTAAATATTACGAGTGTTAGATTTTAAGGGGGATCATACATACCCAATGAAATGTAAGACGTCATAATATGATATTGTTAAGTTCGTGAAAGAATGCCGAAAAGGCACTGAACCAAGACTACCATAAACTAAACCAATTTAATTCAATTCAATCCAACTTAACATTAAGTTTCTGTTTTTGTCACATTTCTGTTGTGTCCACAGATATTGAAGAGTGTGCTAGCAACCCTTGTCATAATGGAGCAACTTGTATTGATTTCCTTGGTGGTTACACGTGCGTGTGTCTTCCTTGGTATAATGGAACGCTGTGTGAAAATGGTACTGTGATTTTAAACATCATAGGAGCTATGTAAAGCGCATCGATATATCCAAGTGACGTAAAATGCGCTATATAAAAGCTATGTATTATTATTAAATTAAATACACTTAGCGTTTTTGTTTGGCCGTATGATTGGTATTATAATATGTCCTTGATCCTCTCAAAAATAATGTATGTAAAATGTTCATTTTAAGTAAAATGGAAAGTTTTCATTATTTTCTCCCTTCAATTGGCAAAAAGGGAGAATTTCATAAAATACTAATGAATTGTTTATATATGTACGAATATGTATACATGTATATGTACGAATTGGGATATATTGATGACACCTGCGACTTGGGTGAGTATGTACTTCAACTTATTATGTATGATCCTGTTGCAGTATTCGTTATTTGTTTTCCTTTCTTATTTGTGTAAAGTAGATGAATTCTTGCTGTTTTCTTTTTAAAATGCTTCGGAAATTCAAGCATCAAGTTTAAGTCTTTGAAAATTTTTTGTTATTTGAAGCTTTATGCCCCAAAGTCATAACCCGTTTGCAATAATAGATCTGGAATGTCTTTAGTTTTTTTTTAAATTAGTTAATGAAAAATACTCGGCCGGGACCCCGAGATTTCGATCATATATTTTATATGTATAGCCATCCAAATTTGGCTTAAAAAGTATTAACCCTTTGGATGCTATAATGTAAAATATAGGCAAAAATCTTTGGGGCATAAAGCTTGCAAATAACAAAAAACTCCCAAAACTAAACTTGGGCTTTAAATTCCTGAACTAATGTATACCGTCTATTTAAACCGGGCATAAGGTGATTTCAGATTGATCTGACGGGAAAAATCTTTCTTCATTAGGTTTGTTTTGTGAATAACTTGAAGTTTATATTTGAAATTATTGGTAATCAAAGTCTAGAGTATAATTTATCATATTTACATACAGCTTGACAGTATCTCCTAATACATGTAAATAGCAATAGCACGTTCTACTCGAGAAGTTCTATCAACATTCAAAGACAATTTGGTAGTAAAAGGCGAATTTTGTTATGAGGCAAAATGTCACAATTTCATAATATCAATATTCAAGAAAGGTCAAGAGATCATGTGAGGATTTCCATTGCCATTTTCATACCTAACCAGATATTGACGAGTGTGCAAGTTACCCATGTCACAATGGTGCAGCCTGTGTTGATGAGATCGATGGCTACAGATGTTTGTGTCTCTCTGGGTATAATGGAACACTCTGTGAAAATGGTAAGATTCACATGACAAGAATTGCTGAAAAATGATAACATTACAGTTATAATCTTTCCGTTAACGGTGAAAAAAGTGGTCATCCGGTGATAACAATTATTGGCAATCTAGTCATTGATGACGGAAAGAAAGACCTCTCGGCAGAACAGCCATGCCAGGTATAGGCATGGCTGAGTATGCCATTCAGCTGTCTCTTAATTTGTCATCAATCTATTATTTGTACTGTCATGCTTGTGTTTTTATAAGGAAATAAATATAAATACGAATCAAATAGATGATTTTGTTTCTCCCAAGGATCAGAGGGATAGACATTAATGATATTAAAGAATTAATTAGTGTCGATCGTCGCTAAAATACTATTACGACTAATGACATTGATGGGAGAAAAGAATGTTCTGTGGCGTACTTGTCATTTTGTTAAAGTATCTCAAAACAATTACAACATTAAATTTCTTTTTGGTTATAGATATTATACCATCGGTGTTAATCTATTTCGTTTCTCACTTTCATGTGCTCAGAAGTTATCGAATGTGCCAGTGATCCGTGTTGGAACGGAGCCACTTGTGTTGATAGTATTAATGGGTATTCATGCATATGCCCTGGTGGTTACAACGGCACCTTTTGCGAACAAGGTAAGAGAAATGGGTATTTCTCTTCTATGAAAAGATGACATTTACTAACACAAAATATAACCTTGATGAAATTAGTTAAAGCCATAGGCTAACATTGACCAAAGTTAGAAAAAATGTGAGCTACATAATTCTCCATGCTGCAGGTGTCTTTGATAAGGTCTAAAAGTGAAGCCCTAAAAAAATTGTATTTGAAAATGATGATTTAGTGCTTTAAAAAAGTGAAAATCTGCAAGCATTCAAATTGACAGGATTCACCTGCCCATTTCCTCCCATAGACTTAATGTAAGCAGATCTAGGCTATTTTATCCTCCACCGGAGTGCAAATTGTTTATTCATGCATATTGTGCCAGTGGCAGCATAACTTTCCAAACTTTTATATTCTAGGGTGTTTATTTGTCCATTTGAACAGTACTCTGTAGCTCAGATATCAAAGTTTGACGTTTTCTTTTAAATTGAAGCTCCACAATGTTAGCCTATTACTTTAAAGACACAAGTTAACAATAACCACAGTTTAAAAAACTCTGAGCTGCATAATCCTTCATACTCTAAGTGTCTCTGATAAGGTAAAAATGAAGCCCTGAAGAGATTGTACTTCAAAGTGACCATTTGGTGCTTTAAAAGATTGAAAATCTACAGTATCCAGTGTGATCTTCTCCTGACCTTGTATATTTCCTCCCACAGACTACTGTGTTATAGGTCTGACTAATTTTTACTCAGCCTGAGCAATAAATGTGTATTTATGCATATCGTGCCAGTGGCAGCATAACTTTCGTATGCTAGGATGCTTATTTGTCCATTTAAGCACTATAAAGCAGCTCAGATATCAAAGTTTGACATTTTTTTTTTTTAATTGAAGTTCCACAATGTTGGCTTGTGTCTTCAAGGTTATGGATGCATACATGACGCCCTTGTTTTATGTAAGATAGGTATTTTTGTAATATTTCATGATGGTTAGACAAGATTGAAGTTGCCTAATTTTAAGGAGAGCTTACACGTTTAGAACCATTTAAGTAAGTAGTATAAATGTAGTATGAATAGTGTATAATGAATAGTAAAATTCTTTAATAATATAAAAAATAAATTGGGTAAGCATGCATAAGTTTCGTAAGTTGGTCAGATCTGTGCAAACAAGTAAAAATAGCACTGTATTTATTACCCATTTCAGATATTAACGAATGTAGCAGCAATCCTTGCAGAAACGGAGGCAATTGTACTGATGCGATAAATGGTTATACGTGTTCATGCAAACTGGGATTTTCTGGTATCAACTGCGAGATAGGCAAGTATAAGATTTTTCATTCGACATGTTCGAATTCATGTCTTTCAAATGTTAATTGCTAATTGGTGTGCTTGTCTTTTTACTTAAAGAAGTAAATTTGCTTAAAGAATAACATTGTAGGCCTACTGATAATTCTTA
>JZLH01S0376706.1:2374-18603 GCA_001188425.1 Eucidaris tribuloides
GAGGCTCTAGTTTAAAACTATGGTCCCTCGGTGACTGCAAAAGAACTATTTTGCTTTGGGGCTACGCCCCTCAGCAAAATAGTTCTATTGCAATCACCTCGGGCCCTATAGTTTTAACTAGAACCGCTCATGGCCGTACATATTTGTATAATATACACTAAAAGAACTTTTTCTGGTCTTGATCTTGTTAGAACCGGGGGGGGGGGGGGGATTACATCTTGGCTTCAGATCCTGTGGTTGACACAAAATTTTGCATGCATATAGAGTTTGTTGTAATCTACAAGACTGTATATTTAGATTTTCCAAAACTACAAATATTTTTTTAAAAGAATTATGCAAATATATGCATATAATCATATTTTTACCTACAACTCATTTTACAAAGTTAAAAAGCTAATTGTTTGAGGGTTTTTTTTGTGGACATATCAGAATTAATTCCTTAAACATGTATATTACAATTTTTGTGTATTTTTTATACCATTTATTTTTTTTTTCTTTTCGCAAGATTTGTCAGACTCATTTTATCTAAAATACATTAATTGCAGCCAATGAAAGTGAAATCATCCATACTTACATACTTACTTACTTTGTATACAAAATCATGTTTTGGGCAGTTTTCGGCAGACATGTATGTACAAAAAAAACATGCATTTTCATGAAAACGGTCTCAAAAGATGCAGTGTGGTAAAAAATGGTTGCAAAATTTGTCCACAGGGGGTCTTTATCCCCCCCCCCCTCCAGTACTATAAAGTTTGAAAGAGATTCTTTTTGAGAATGTAAAAAAACCTAAATCATCTTTTTAAAAAAAGGTGTTTGTCAAAGGGCCTTGAGGTCTGGAAAGTCAATTGTTAAGGCAGCTCTTAAATTTTAATATTGTTAGGGCAGGGCCACTGTACTACTAGTATAATAGGGCACATGTGTATACTACAGCACAAATGGGTAAAATTAACAAGAGCCCCGGGGGGCACGACGCTCACCTGAGGACTCGCAAACTCTCTATGGTGCCCATGTAAAAAACATCAGTTACATATAGTTTTGGCCCTTGGAACCTGATATCTATAGGCACCAACATAGCCAAATGAACCACTTGGAAAACTTTGCATCCCCTTGCCATATAGCTGATTTTGCCAAGTTAAATTAAATTCTAACATCCGTTTTAATAAAAAGAAGGCATGCCCTAGTATCTTAGCATTTGACCCTTGACCTACTTATGTGACCTTGACCCCAATTTAACATGGAGGTCACTATACATGTAACATCTACCTTTCAAGTTAGTCACAAATGGGCCAATACCAACCAAAGAAGAAACTTGCAGGTATATTCTTTCTCATTTGACTTCATTTGACCTACATATGTGACCTTTAACCCCCAAATAACATTGAGGTCCCTGTTACGCACCTACCACCCAAGTTTGGTTACAAATGGACTTGTGGTTAGAAAGTTACCTAGTTTGGGCCCTTATGGGCCCTGCCCCCTGGGTCCCCAGGGGGGCCTGGTGTACCATTCCAAGAACCCTCTATCCCCTCCCCCTGAGGATCATTCCCACCAAGTTTGATTTAAATCCATTGATGTGAATGTGAATTATTCCCATAGGGCCCTACCCCCAAACTTTTGCCCCCCTTAGGGGCCAAATGGGGCCACCCTGGGCATTGTCATGAGAAACATTAATTCAGCACATATACAGGTATCTACACACAAAGTGACTTAACTATTCTATTTCTGGATCTAGAGAAGAAGATGTTTGAAAACTACCTACTTTTGGCCCTTTAGGGCCCTGCCCCTGGGCCCCTAGGGGGGCCAGGTGTACTATTTGAGGACCCTTGAATCCCCACTCCCTAAGGACCATTCCTGCCAAGTTTGGGCCAAATCCAATCATGCATTTTGAAGAAGAAGCTGAAAATGTGTAAAAGTTTACGCACGACGAACGACGAACGATGCACAAAGGACGACGGACGAAAAGCGATCGCAATAGCTCACTTGAGCCTTTGGCTCAGGTGAGCTAAAAAGGGCACAAAAATCTTCTAAGGCCAATGACAAGGGCATCAAGGCCAGTCACTAAGGCACCCAAGGCCATGGCCAATTAAGCCCAGTAGGGGCTGTTCTGCACAGGCACAACAGTATTTCTTGTCATAATCAAACTTCTTTCCGCTACCATCTGTTTCAGTTCATACATGGCAATCTATTTGAGACATGTGGAGATGGTGAAATTACTGTGATCATAAATAAGAACATGCTCAGATCAGATGACAATAATCATGGTCTGAAAAGTAACGAAAAGGACTAACACAAATATGCATTAAATTCAATTTACTTCTTGGTAAAGGTTGATTAAACATCAATCAAACCACACTTCTCTTTCTTCATCTCTAGTGGATTGTACGGCATTGACCAAATAATGCTCTAGAAAAAAATTCTGTAGTCTCCAGATTGGTATTGAAAAATACATTACAATTGATTAAGATGAAGTTGCTGATGAGAAAACACATTTGTTCTCCAAGTTTTATTTGCACATTGATGAGATAATCAACTAATAAGTGAGGCAAGTTCTCAGTCCCTTGTAGAAGGAATTACCGTCAATAGCGATTTCACAGACACGAACATTTGTCACTAGATCAGTCTTTACAGCTATGTTTATTAATATTTATCAAGGCCTGTGGCTCTACATTATACGCATCGGAATGCACTGGTGAACATATTCTTTTGAATGAATGTAACAAAAGCCATTCACGCAGTCCTCCATTATTTATAGAATGCTTGCGCCTCACCGGCGTTCATATTCAGTATTCAAACATCTGCAGTTTCACAGAAGCATTGTGTCTATATGGGTTTTCAAGCACTCCCTAGATTGTGAGTGAGGATGTTACCGCGTGATATGCCAGCCACGTAATTTATTTTTGCACACGGTGAAAGTCTGCGGTAGTTTGTACACTGATAAAAGGTACTTGGTCATGACATTATAAATAACCCTCATAATTAATTAATTTTCTCAAAAACGTGCAAATGGTATTAGGATTACAAACCAGATTTACAAGTTTAGTAATACTTATATAATCATCATTACGGATTTGTAAAATACCACTGACGGGACTACGGAAAATCACGTTAAATGGCATTGCCCCACAGTCCATAGTATGCAACAATCAATACACATATATCTTCTTAAAAGCCATCTTTTGGTATCAGTGGCGTACCTGGCGTACGTCGTCAGGGGAGGCAATTTCATCCACGGCCAAATCCTTGGTCTAATTTTTCCCCCCGGACAGCCCAGCTGCCGAAAACTCAGGGTGGGGGGGTTTAGTGACAAAGAAATTTTCATTCCAAATTCAAAGTACACATTTTCCCCAGTCACGCCAACTGAGGGGGGGGGGGAGGGGGGGGGGACATGGTTCCCCTCCCAGATCAGCTGGCAAGCAGAAAAGAAAAGGCTCTTTGTCCTTGTCCGGGGGGGGGGGGGCGGGGGCACTCTACCCCATGCCCCCCATGAGGTATACTAGTGTTTGGTATAGTGTTTTTTATATAGAGGCATATCATCTATTAATGCCTTGACAATCACACACTCTGAAATGATTCCATTTTAAAGAAATTGATGAAATCTGAATGTTGCTACATGATCTGCAAAACTTTCAAAACATATTTGTCTTTATAAACAATTTCCTATATGTTTAATGTTGTATTCTAAGGTGAAAATGGAATATACATATTTTTGACCCAAACTATACTTGGGCTTTAAACAAGTGAAAAAACAACAACACTGTATACACTGCATGTAAACCATGAATAAGATTTGAATACATCTATTCATACCACAAAGACACCACTAACACAGATGAAACAGGAAAAATACTGATAATGCCCTGCATTTACATGACATCAACTTTTGGATCATGGCACATTGTGGTGCTTTCATGATAAATCTAAATTATATTTAATTTGTTTGGCAGTGATGAACCAATTAAAACAAATGCAATTTCACTAAAACTGTTTGAACAAAAAAATAGCATTTTAATTTTTAATAAAAAAAAATAGCACACAGTTGATGGGTATGCCTCCGAAGTCCACAATCCCGCCAAATACATGTATGATTTTAATTGAAAAGCCTGACGTTACCATGGTAGCGAAACTAAATCAGATATTTATAAGCCCTTCTGACCTTTGTCCTCCGAAATCAATTACTGTAAAACACTATACTTTCGCGACATGAAACTTTCGCGAATAGGAGCCGACGGCCATTTCGCGTGCATGAAACTTTCCCGAATCACTGACCACGAAAAAGTAAAAATATAGCGAAATTTGCAAGGAAGAAGCATTTGGGTGTTTTATTAATAAATTATCACAACGATTGATAGAAAATATTTGTTTTAATACCTATCCATTCCAGTGCGAAAAGCTCTGCGTCTGGTCCGAAGGGTTCTACGGAATTCACCGTCTACAAGCTTCATCCCAATCGCCGCAATCAAAAACTGTTACAAGTATTCATTCATACACGAACCATCCCAGAGTGGAATGCGTTGCCATCATCAGTCTTAGATATTCAAAACAAGGACACATTCAAGACAGCGGTTCTCCATAGCATCCAGGAGCAAAGCATCTAACTTCAACTTCTCTCGCAGCGCTTTTCAACATCAGCGCACCCCCTGTCCGGTTGGCCCCTGCATTGGGGCGTTGGACAGTATCATTGAAGAAGAAGAAGAAGAAACTCCATTTTATCAGATGTAGAAGTGCACTGCAACCATCATAAGTGACCGCGCACCATTATCTTAAATCATTTGACTTGTATTTGTATTGGCATTAAAAAAAAGTTGTGTATACACAATCTTTCGCGTGCATTTTATTTTCGCGAATCTTGACTCCTCACGAAATTCGCAAAAGTTAAATGCTCGCGAACATTTCTGGTTTTACAGTACACTGTAATTCATCAGTGCCTCTAATGACATACTTGTGTCAAGTAATATTTAGATTCGCTACGTCGTTTGAAAGTTATCACAACAATGAGCCCAATTTGGACAAGTATGAGGTGTCATGACCTTTGACCTTTGCCTTTTCAACTCCATTATCTAACCAGTTTATCGGTGCCTCATACTACACACTTGACACAAGGTACATCAAAATCTGAAAAGCAGTTCCTGAGTTATTGAGATAATGAGCCCAAATCAGACATGTACGGGGCCTTGTGACCTTTCACCTCTGAAATCTAACCAGTTCATTGATGCCTTATAATATACACTTCACCCATGTTATATCAAAATCCGACAAGCCATCCTTAAATTATTGCAGCAACAAGACCAAATTACACATGACCTGTGACCTTTCAACTCCAAAATTATATCAGTTTATTGGTGCCATATAATAGATACTTTACCCAAGTTACATCAAAATTTGACTAGCCATTCTTAATTTATCGCAGTAACAAGACCAAATTAAGCATATTTTAGGCCCTGTGACCTTATGACCCTTGACCTCTCAACTCCAAAATCTAATCACTTCATCGGTGCCTTATATTTTATACTTCATCCATGCTACAGCAAAATCTGACCAGCTGTTCTTAAGTTATTGTGGTAATGAGCCCAAATCAGACATATTTTAGGCACTGTGACCTTTGACCTTAAAACTCTAATATCTAATCAGTTTATTGTTGCCTCATAGTACATACTTGGTCCTAGTTACATCAAAATACAATTGGCAATGATAACCAGTAACGGACAGACAGAAGGACGTACGCACGGATGGATGGACAGACGTATGGTCGGACAACCCCAAAACATGATGCCTCCAGCAACTACGTTGCAAAGGCATACAAATATTGATCATGTCTTACAACCAACTTACACTTCAACATATGCATAATCCTATACAATATCTAACATCTACAAAAATCAAAACAAGTTTCTTTTACATCTTTGTGCGATGTCACGCTACACATGATTAATGGAAGTTGTCAAAAATATACCCATATACAATATATTGTCACCTTCAACTCATGTTTTAGTATCATAATTAAATCTGTACAGATTTACTTTTTAATGACATTTGTAATGTCATGAATGAAAACCAAAATGTAAATCCTACCCTTGGCTTAGACACTGAGCTACCCTATAGAGGGTTCCCACGATACTTTATCCTGGAAATGTGCCAGCACTCCGTTTCACTAGACCATAACAATGGCTTTTCATGGATTGCTGCACAGGGTTTTGTTGTTTGTCCTCCCGCATAAATTACTGAGGGAACCCTCTGTTAAACTTTGTCTTCTCTTAACACGCGTAATTTACACCCATGCACTCCCAGTGGCACGCAAACTTCGCATTTCACACTCAAACGTAGAAACAATTATATTCACATGAATTATATTGATTTACCCGATGTTGGCGGTATTCACTTTGTATTAATTACATTCCTCAAGTAAGAGGGTATTATGTAAAATTCTGAAGGAACCAGAAAAATAAAAAAATACAATCAAGGCCTCTTGATACAATAGGATGCTGGATTAGATGCAAGTGAACTTTGAAAGGAGGAACGCACAGTGTCAATTACAATAAAACATGCTATTCACTGATAATATCTTCATCCACTTCTCTATTCTTTGACTTTTGGTGACTCATCTTTTCTTCATAAACGTGTAACAAATCAGGTTTCTATGTATAGCTTGCAGTTTACCCTCTTGTATTATTTGAATAGAGTTGTATATTTTCAAGCAGGAAGTTTAAAACTGTATTGATTGCAATTAGGCATTACTTTACAAAATCCAGATGCATATTTCCAAATAGCCTTTATGCAATCAGAAAGTCTGTAAATTGTTCTTCAACTTTGCTGTACAACACTTTTCCTAAAACTGTTGCTGTGAAAAGTTATTAGCTAGTTTAAGTCAGTAATTCAATTTCCTTTCCCATTACTGAGCGGTCCTTTAAAATAATTATGCACGCAGGGGTTTCACGTTCCCACGCACAAAGAGTTAACATACAGCATCTTTGATGCTTCCATTTCAAACACATACACTGATTTGTGAAATTTATTAGTTGTAGCGGCCATAGATTGAGAGTCTAAAAATTTGCTTAAGTTGTTTTAATTGTACAAATTGAATAAGAATGAAGAAAAAGTTGGAGAACTAGGCGCTCTAAATACAGTTAAAAATATTAAACTGTTCAGGCAAAGTCACACTGTGCCGTCTAATGATTCCGTCTGCCTCTGTCTAAAATATTTACCTCGGACGGTGTCAGATGGTTGCAAATGCATACCTGCCAACCGGCTCCCGACATGAAAAATCTTACTGATACAGATAAAAAATCTTCTTCTTAATGCAAATTGAAGGTAAAAATCTTACTGTGTCAAAATCACATAGTATATTAAGTATACTGCACATTCTTCAAAAATTTTTATTTTCATATCAAAAAATCTTGTTCTGTGGATTTGGGCAATGAAACATCTTACTAAATCTGATAAAATCTCACTGGTTGGCAGGTACCGGTATGCAAATGGAATACAATAGAATGGAACAGAACGGAAAAACACCTTCTGTCAGCGTCCAGATACGTTTGTAATCCAGTTGAAAAACGAATAAAAAAAGTCCGATAAACGTTTAATAAACGTACGCGTTCGTTTTTCAGACGGAATCGTTAGACGGTACAGTGTGACTTAGCCTTTATTCATGCATTTAAACCTTGATTCCTGAATATTTGTCTATCTGATAAGCCCTCCATTGGTACCACACATATGCATGGTCTGTAGGGATTTCATAAACCTCGGTGTCCAACTCTGTAAAACAAGACAAAATACTCATTTTGAATTTCCAATTTCTCCTCTTTTTCCATTTTCTATAATAAATCATTGACGTAGACAGATGTGTTATCTATAATTCAGTTGCATATCAACAATATATAAAATTATTTAAATATCCAAAGGTAAAACTGCCACTTCATAAACACTTTTGTTCTTACCTTTTGTTAGCAAATGCTTGTTCACATTTGTTTACACAATTATATATATATATATTTACCTGATGTTTATTAAATAATAATTTCACGTTCTAATGACCAAAGTGGAAGTCTACTAGCTATTAAGGGCTATATAGTATGTTTTGTTATATTTTAGATATTCTATGTGGAACCTATGTTATATGAATGTGTATGGTCTCTCTTATTTTTTTGTATTATATTGTATTTGTTTTACATGTATGTTACATCGTTGATGCAGGGCCCCCGAGAATAACAGTATTAAACTACTGATGGGGCAACCCTGCTAAAAATAAAGCTCAATAAATAAAATAAAAAAATAAATAAATAAATTGACATCATCTTTCTGTAATAGTGACCAGGTACACGCTAATGAAGACAAAAAAAGACAACTCCCAACTTGTTTATGATGAGTCAATAGTGTTTCCTCATACTGTAAACAACTATCAATTAGTGAGGTAGCTGGGTCGTAACAGGATATGAAATTTTGAGAGCTAGATGACAAAATCAAAGAACGTCATCACATTACCAACATCTTCAATATGAATAGATAAAATGAAGGCACACATTCATGGAAAACAACTTATAAAAATTGCAGCATTTTTTTTTAATACAATCTGTATGGTACTTCTCCCACTGTTCATACATTTCTTTACTAATTCATAAGATAACAGTACATGTCATTTCAGTTGATTTTCAAAATCACTCAAGGCAGCAAATAAAGTTTTTTTTTTAATGATACAATACATGGTATGTACATGTAACTTACCAAATAGTTAACAAAATGCGACTGTGCTATCATCTGACTACAATGCTTTATTCCTGTCAGTCAATGTGTAAATTACTTCAATTTTTTTTACAAACAAAATGTTTTTGTTCAACAATTGTAAAAGTGCAGCTCTAGCTAAAACACCCTGTAAAATGTTATAAAAAGGTTATCTAGTGTACTTTATCTATCTGTGCAGTAGAAGAAAAGAAATAAAATTCCAAGATTTATCTTTTGTAAAGAATCAATGTTGTCATCCATGATTACTTTACAAATTTATGTATATTTGGCTTACTATCTTTAATATACAATTCGCCCTATCGCATGTAGCTGATATCAAGCGATATCACCTCGCGATACCTATATCTGATCAATCAATTTTGGAATGTATACTTTCAATTCTGGTAAATCGTACATTCAAACGCTCAAGACGCGTCATTTTGAACCTCGTCAAATACGTAATTATAATACATGTACCTCTTCATACCCAAGCAAACATGGATCGACCTGATGACCAATATTGGAGAATATCTTGAGTCACAATTAAAGGACTTTCTTAGTGAAAGAAATGTTCTTACGACCAGTAAACGATGGAATGAATTCAAAATTCTCGCCAGGAAAGCCACGAATGCATATTTACCCTGTGAGAATTGGGCCGCTTCGCATAAGAATTCCATTTAAATAACAAATGTAGCGTTATGGATACGAAACTCACTTTGTAATTTGCCAGATTATAAGAAAGATTTTGACACAATCCACTAGTACTTCAGCGTTCTATATGTATCGCACTTGCATAAACCGGAAGTTTATTTCCCAAGAATTAAGGGTCCAAAAATAAGAGTGCCACATGCGTTCAGATTTGGAGAACTATATGCGATAGGAAGGATTCTTTTCATTTTACATCTCTGCAGTTAGTTCATTTAACTCTTTGGAGACGACAGGCTTGTACAAAAGCCCAGCATATGGCACATTCAGAGATGACTGGCTACTACAGAACCCAAGAAATAGGTTAACCTTTTCACTCAAACTAAGGTTGCATTGCATAATAATGGATCTATTAAGTACACACTCTAACCTGTAGAAAATCATTCCTGGGTGGGACATGTATTGGGCATCTGTACAAGCCTGTAGTCCCCAAAGGGTTTACGAAAGTAGAATATTGCAATTTAACTCAAAATATTTGAAAAAAAAATACATGACATATTTACATTTTCTGTTATTTACTCTACAAAAATATTAGGTTTAGTCATGATTGTCTATATTTTTCAGACGGGGATTAGATGGATGGATATACAGGTAGATAGATAAATAGATGGATAGATAGATGAATAGATAGATTAGATAGATAGACAGATAGATAGATAAATAGATGGATAGATGATAGATAGATAGATAGGTAGATAGGTAAATAGATAGATAAATAGACAGATAGACTGATAGATAGATAGATAGATAGATAGATAGATAGATAGATAGATAGATAGATAGATAGATAGATAGATGGATAGACAGGCAGATAGAGAGATAGAGAGATAGAGCAATAGATGGATAGAAAGATAGATAGATAGATAGACAGATAGATAGATAGGCGGATAGATAGATAGAAAGATAGATAGATTAGATTAAATGATAAAATTTTTGCCAATGTCTTTGACTTTGTATCATTTACATCACATCAGACACATTTAAAGATAAATCTCTCCTTTCTGTATGGTTTCACCATAATGACAAATCAGCAACCTCTTTTTTTGTTAATAAAATACAGGCACACACACATGCATGATTACCGGTATATATATAATTTGCGTATATATGATTTACACGATTTAAAAAAAAAATATGGCATGATGACAATATCTGAAAGGCAATTCCATAAAAACAAATTTGAAGCCTGCCATTGCAATTTTGATGTTCCATCCCCAGCTAAATGTCAATGGAGACTCACACTACCCATCCACATTACAATGACCTGTTTAACTTTGAGGTAATTGGTGTTAAAAAAAAATAACTAGAGGCAAGTATTTTATACGATTATGTACAGATTTTCAATTTCTTTTCAAGATGTCCCTAGTACAGTATATAAAAATTATGTTTATTCATACACTCAACTGAACACTTTATCCATTCAACTTCAATCAGAATTGGAATTTCCCTTTACAATTGCTTGACAAATTGATGTTTTATCACTTGTGAAAGGCAGTGAAAACTGGTCCTACATTGGAAGTTGACTAAACAGCAGACTTTGTATATTCCTCCAATTACCCAGATCACTCCCTTACAAAATGAAGCATGGTAATACCATGGTTTTGACCAATATACCATGGTATTTTGGTCAATACAATGGTACTACCATGGTATTCCCATTGTTTAACATTGTTCATTTTTATAAGGGTCCCGTGGGAATATGAGAATACACAGTACTGGTTGATTACTTGCAGAACAACATTATTTTAATATTGACTGCTTTCAAACCTTCTGTGAACAGATGGTATTCTAAAAATGTCACTATAGTACAGGAGAGAATGGAGACGTTCGGTGGAGGCCCCATGTGCCACTAGGCATCTGGAGGATAGGTAACAGGTAAGGTAACCAATTACACAGATAAATATTTCCAATCATTTCACATTTCTTTCACAAGCGATTACAGCAACAGTTGTGATAAGCAGTTTCCAAGTGTTTGTTAGATCCGACCTAGTACTGATCACTATTGAGTACATGCAGGGCATGGTTCCATACATCACATATATCAAATCCATTACATGACAAGCAATGAAATAAAATACTCAGCGTGATAAATGTAAGCTTATCAGCAATTAAGGCTTACGAAATCAGCCGGCTTCACCTTGAAAGGGATTTCTGCTTATCTATATCGTTATCATGAAATGTTTTACTCAAAATTAACCTGTTGGCTATGGAAACCGGATGTGTCATGTTTTAGCTCTATGGAAATCACACAATCTCGAATGCAACAGGTTAACATTTAACTAAACATTTCCTTCCAGGAATGATCATGAAGTTAGGACAGTGGCAAAGACACATCTGGCAGTCATTTTACTCGCATGGGTTCACGCTTTTCACTTCTTTTTGGTCTGTCTGTCACGGTGTCTGAGCAAAGCCTGGCGCAGAACTTCCACACCGAAGTCTGCATCATCCTTGGTGATGCACATGGGTGGTTTCATTCGAAAGACCTAAAGACATGACAAAGAAACAAATAAAAAACTTTCATTAAACATGACATCTGCTAAAGTGATAGGCTAACATTGTGGAGCTTCAATTTTAAAAATTGTCAAACTTTGATATCTGAGCTACATAGTAGTGTTCAAATGGACAAATGAACACCCTTGAATACAAAAGTTTGGACAGTTATGCTGCCAATGGCAAGGTATGCATGAATAAGCAATTAAAACTCGGGCAAGTATAAAATAGCCTAGATCTACATTCTACACACAGTAAGTCTATAGGAGGAAATGGGCAAGTGAATCTGGTCAACTTACGATTTTCACTTTTTTAAAGCACTAAATAATTATTTTGGAATACAATTTTTTCAGGGCTTCATTTTTAGACCTCATCAAAGACACTGGTAGCATGGGGAATCATGTGGCTCAGATTTTTTTAACTGTGGTAAATGTTAGCCAATACCTTTAACGGCATCATATAACAATGTTTCCTGTTTAAAAAATCTGAGCTTTGTGATTCCCCATGCACCAGTGTCTCTGATAAGGTTTTAAAATGAAGCCCTGAAAAAATCTGCATTTAAAAACGATCATAATGTCTTAAAAAATGAAAATCACTAAGCGACCATTCCAGTTTTCCCCAATAGACTGCTGTGTGCAGAATATTTGTCTGCTGACAATAATTCATGTGCAGATTTTTATCAATATCTGAACATATTTTACGAGTGACAGCATAACTGTCTGAACTTTTGTGTTCTATGGTGCTTATTTTTCCATTCAAACACTGTCAGCTATGACAGATAGCATATTTAAAAGGTTACGGCCTACTGGTGATCATGATTTGCATGAGGAAACCCGACCTTTGATCTTTGGCCTTTCAACTCCCAAACTTTAGTACATTGTTGCATCATAGTCCATATTTGATCCAAGTTTCATTGAAATCTAATTTGCCATTCTTTAGTTATCACGGTAACAACCTGAAATCAATCACAAGGTCTCTTGACCTTCGACTTTTCAACTCTGAAATATAATACATAGCTGCATCATATTATGTATTTTATTATTTGAGCCAAGTTTGATAAACTGTCGGTCAGCAATTTTCAATTATCATGGTAAAAAACTCATACACAGATAGCCAAACAAACCTTTGATCTTTGATTTTTCAAATCCGAAATTCAGTACATTTGTGCATCACAGTATGTATGTGACACAAGTTCGATCAACTTTCTGTAAGTGATTATTTGGTAATTGTGATAACATAACATAACATAAAGAATTGTTTCTTTATCAAATAAACACAATCACATTACACCAATCTTGAACTGTCTTCACTGGTTACCCGTAAAGGAATGTATAATATTTAAGATACTTCTTTTGGTTTATTATACTATCAACGGAACAGCCCCTGATTACAATAAGTCTCTGTTACATCAGTATCAACCTGCACGATTCCTACGATCCTCCAATTCTGGTCTTTTACATGTTCCATTATCTAAAAAATCTTGGGGGGGATCGAGCTTTTGCTCATGCCGGACCAGCCCTGTGGAATTCACTTCCATAGGAGGCTAGGAGCTGAAGGACTCCAACTCTGTGACGTCCTTTAAGGGTAACCTTAAAACACACTTGTTTAGTTGTGCATTTTGAAGGCAGACGTTTTTCTTTTTCTTTTTGTGGTGTGCAAATTATGTTTGTTATGTCACTTTTTTCTTTGTTTCTGTTATTTTGTCTAAAGCACCTTGAGCATTTAAACAAAATGGATAACGGTGCTATAAAAATTCCATTTATTATTATTATAATTATCACTCCTGATGACAACCTAAGCAATTCAGGTCAAAACACCAAAAGGGCTCTTTTAAGAGCTACCAAATCTCAAAAGAAATTCACATGGTGTACTCCACACAAACCTTATCTACTATCTAAACACAACAAAAAAAATAACTACCCCCTTTTTCAAAATAACATAACTTTTTAAAGAAACAGTTTTGAGCAAAATAATTTGGCAAGGTTATTTCTGCACTGAGTATCTTCTGTGTGAAAATGTGATTGATCCGTCAAGTCATGCATGAGTGAGCACACATTAAAGGCAAAATGTCACTTTTTAAAAGTTACAAGGGTTATTTGGGGGGATTTCTGACGCAGAATTTTGACAAATTTTGTTTTTGTTGAATGATTAAGCGTTATTTACGTTAATCATCTATCGTTTGACCCCCTTACATCTCCCGGGCACTTTTGGCATATTTTACGCTTCAGTGAGCTCAATTTGAAAATGTCCATCCTTCCTCAATTTTGAGATTGTAAAATCCATTAAGTTTATTGAAAAAATGAAATCCGATATTTTTCAGCAAAATGTATCTTTACATGTTATATGAACGTGAGACGTTGTAACCATGTCATGGTTGAGTGAGTACACTTTATAAATAATGCAAAAACTACCATTACTGACCATTATTTTGGCATAAGAGATGACTCCTGTGACTTTTGAAAAGTGAAATTGTTGCCTTTAATGCATGCTCACTCATGCATGGCTTGACGGATCAATCACATTTTCACACAGAAGTTAGTCAATGAGTGTCGAAATACTCCCGCAAAATTGTTTTGCTAAAACTTATTTCGTTAAAAAGTTATGGTAGTATGAAAAAGGGGGTAGTTACTTTTTTTGTTGTGTTTATCTCTACCATCTAAATCTACCGATAATACATAACAATAAAAGATGGATGAGCAGACGGAGAGATGGACAGGACCACTGGACAGATGGACTGCCTGACAGACAACCTGGAAATGTAATACCTACCTCTGGTACCTTCAGTGAGAAGGCTTCAAAATTGATAAATTGACTTTGAAAACATTTTGTCACATTTCAGGGAGAACTTCTTTTGATATCCCATATGTTACCAAGAACATAAAAAAAAACTTGCACTTGCCCTAACTCTTAAAGTGATAGGGCTAACATTGTGGAGGCTTCAATTTAAAAGATTGGGTTAAGGGATTTGCAAGTCCATTACTTCGCCTTACATTATCAACTACCAAAGCGTAGTTTAGTACTCAAATGGTGTTGAAAGTCTGACCATCCATAACGTCATGAATTATTGTTGTTATAGAGGAAACTAATAACGAACATGTACGAGAATGTTGCTTCTTCTCGTGAGTTTCATATTTGCTCAAATGACGAATATGCGACTTACTGTGCACCGTAGCAAGAACGAAGACGAAGCGCCCTGATTGGTCAATCGGCTATCCCTTGCGCGACCTTGTTCTAACGGCTGATCGTACCATTTGGAACGGAACGTGCAGTTTGACGTCGAGCGATTTTTTAAAATTTGCTTCTCTGAGCAAATGGAAAAAGATGAAAGGTTTAACCGTCCAGATAACCAAACTCAATATTTTACGCCGCAAGTGCTCTATGAGAGAGTGGTTTATTTATATTAATCTTCAACATTGGATATGATACAGCTGATTTTATTCAATAGATGTTTATTTGACGTGCAAATGAATAAACCAATCTTAAAACAAGTGCAAACGCCAAGCGTTGTTCGCCTGCATATCGCAGTCATGAAGAGACTGGCATGTCAAAACTGAATTTGGTGATTCCACGGCCTAAGCTATAGAAAGTTATTAGGGTTGGTAGCAACAATAGGCACAGTGCCAGTCATGGAAAGTTCATTGACCTTTGACTTAATCAAATTTCAAACTCAACAATTCGAAACTGATGTGCGCTGCACCTTCAGAGATGGACATCTTGTATAATTTGGTAATCCTACCTCGAAGGTATAGAAAGTTATTATGTGTGTAGGCAACAATACACAGTGCCAGTCCATGGAAAGTATCATATGACCTTTGTACCTTTGACCTTATTCAAATTCGAGACTCACAATTCGAACTTGACGCGGTACCTTCAAGAGATGGACCTCTTGCATGAATTTGGCAAATACCTACCTCGAAGGTATAGAAAGTTATTGTGTGTACAACATTAGCACAGTGAGCCAGTCATGGAAAGTTCATTGAACCTTTGACGTTTATTCAAAAATTTCGACTCACATTCGAACTTGACCTGCGCCTTCAAAAGAGATGTGACCTCTGTATGAATTTGGGTGATTCCACCTCGAAGCTATATGAAAGTTAATTGTGTGTACATACACAAATTGTTTGACGACACCTACGCGACGGCCATACACCGATGCCAATGCCTACAGTAGGAAATAGTAGATACACTAATGTCTCGCTCCGGCTACGGCAGGCAGTCATAGGAATGTCATTGACCTTGAACGCTATATTCAAATTCAACATCATATTTGAGCTTGAATGCACCTTCAACCGAGATGGACGCATCTGGTATGAATTTGGTGATCC
>JZLH01S0376728.1:15674-26556 GCA_001188425.1 Eucidaris tribuloides
ACACGTGATTTCAGTCAAACACTGTGTTGACGTTCGCGTTCAATGACCTCTCTTTGTTTACAAACGTACTCACTCGAGCGTAGCTCTCTCAATTTCATACGTGAAAGATCGAAGTTGTAATTGTTAAATTTATTAATTAAATGCATTACAAGACCAATATTTGACACTGTATTTCTACCTCTGTCACTTAAAATTCCACATTAAATGCATACACAATAAAACTCGCTCTCTACACAATTCCTATTGAACGCCGGTACTACAGCATTCATGTACACAGTAAAGTATTCACCATTACTACAGTACGCCGCTGACCGTCTTACATAACACAAATTTACATACGTGCCTAATTTCCACATAAATGTCACATCATAGCTCTATTACTACCTTCACTGTGGCATACACAAAAAAGGAATTCTGTCGTATTTAACAAGTATGGTAATTAAAATCATTTCAATTTATATAAGCAGTAATTTCCAAGCTTGTGCTCACTGTCACTGACAAAACTGATCTCTTATCCTATGCTCGTGCTCCTTACACATAAATAGGTGTTGTACTAGTCGTTTTGATTAAACAAGAAAAAAAGAAATTTTGGGGGATGGGGTGACCGTCACAGTATTAAGAGTTGGATTACACTTTCGCATCAAGCTGGTGTGTATCAGAAGTTTGGCTGGTTGAGATATGCACATATAGCAAACAAAGCCAAGTTGTTTGTAATGTTTCATGATTGAACTAAAACAAACATAAATCACTGTTTGATTTCACATTGTTACATCTCCTTTCTTATTTGTGTTAAAGGAAGATGTATCAGGCAACTTACAGAAATACAGGAATAAGTAAGAAACAAATATTGCCATAGTGACTCTCACTAACAGTTGTGAGAATTATGATACATGGTGATAAAGCTAACCTAAATAAGGGGTACTGTGTGACACTTACATGTATACCCTCAGCAAGGCCCTATCAATTAGTTAATTTCTGTTAATTTTACGTCTTTGCGAATTTGTTCCCTCAATAAAGATCGCCAAAACAGCCATACGAGGGAGGAGCTTATTGATTCAAAAAGTGCATGCATAAAAACGGCGCAACTAACGACATCGAGCGGCATGCATCGGTCACGTCAGGTTAGCTGAAGGCCAGCGCAAGTGCGATCTAATTGGTTGGCATGAACTGACAGTCAGCCCAAAATCTTTCATAACTTATTACTGTTAGTTGCTGATATTTTGATATCACAACATTCCTGATATTAGATGAATGATTATTTTGATTTTAAAATTAAAATGCTAAATGTACAAAAATATAGAAAGTTTCCGTAAGTTGCCGAAAACTCCCAATATTTCCGGAAAATTTCCGAAAATTCCCATGGAAAGTTTTCGCTCTGAAAATTCCCGGGAATTTTGCAACCCTACATGGCACATAAGGTATCATACAATTATACTAGAGTGCAGCCCCTGGGGTATCCCCCCCCCCCCCAAAAAAAAAAATAGCATGATTAAGAAATTTTTCTTAGTTACTAAATTTTCTTAAAAAGTATGTGTATTTGTTATCATATTAGAGCAGAATAATTATTCTTTCTCATATACTTTGTTTCATCTTATTTACTTTTGTTAATCAAGAGTTATGATTACTTCTATACAGTTGGTCAAAATCACGTTTGTACCACTTTTCGTATTAGAGGTCAAAATCAGCATCAACACTTTCAAACAGAATGCATTAATTACAATAACAATCAAAACAAAGATTTCATGCAATTAATTTCTTGCCCACTTTTTAAGAAATGTACACAGACAATTGATTTGCATGCTCACATGAAAAAACATGTACATGAAAAACAACAAAAATACAACATGTACTGTAAACTGATGGAAATTAAAATACCCTCCTTATATTTTAAGAACTGGTAATCAGTGGGTTTACCCACAAAAACCCATTTTCCATGTTTGTTTGTTTGTTTGTTTTTTGGGGGTGGGGGAGAAACTTCCCAAGAAAAACCTCCAAAACTTCTCCCTTTCCCAAGAAAATGGAACATGCATGAGGCCTCTTAGATACATTTTGACTTGGGATGGGCTGAGCTTTCATATTTACCTGGATCAGGAACGGACCATGGTTCATACAAGCTCTTTACGTCATACAGTGGAACCTCAGAATAAACCTCATCTATGGCTAATACACGGACAAGATTGTACTTGTAGGAATTTATGAGAGCCTCGCTTCCATTGAATGCCTGTGAGTGTAAGGATTAATAGATGAAAAAGTTGCACTACATCACAATGACAAATTTAATTCATGTTATTTTTTACCTCCCATAGACCACTGAAGTATCATATTTTTTACTGTGAATAATATTTGAGGATATCTCATATAATCTGAACACAAAATGAAACTTTATTTTCTCTGCTGGGTATTTTGGTTGTACAATATATTTCTCCATTCTGGTGATTGTGATTGTTCAAGATGTAATTGTTTTTGTGACAAGACTGCCATATCACCATTTTTGTTGTCCTACTCTGGCAACATTACTAATGGTCTACTGTCAATTCATAATTAATCCAAAAAAAGGTTTATTTTAAACACAATCAATAAGAACTACCATACTATTGCAATACCTGGCAGCACACAAGCTTGAAATTTGCGATGATACAATACTGTACATGCTATATGAACTTTCGTAAATATTTAAATTAGTATCTTATGGTGTTTTGTTGTTGTTGTTGTTGATTTTCAATTTTTATAATTTGTTTGTGATTATTTGTCTTTCATTGTACTATTTTGTTCATGACCTTGCTGGAAATCAGATTTCAGCTGATTTCAGCTGAAGGCAGGATTTTTATTCCGTGATTACAAACAAACAAACAAACTTTTGTGGAATACAGGGCACAAGCAATATACCCATTTGGCCATTCACGTCCGTACAATGTGACAGTCTGTTGCGCGCCGCCATTATTACGTAAAATGCGTAAAATTACGTCAAAAACTTAAACTGCAACAGCGTATTTTTTTAACCTTGAAAATATGTACAACAAAAAATTTGCCCCCTATTCAAACTTAAAAATTGTTAAATTAGTAAATTGATGCAATATATGAACATGCAGTAGCCGATTATTTCAATCATCCTCTTTCATCAATGCTTTGTTTTGAAACACCAAATTAACGATTACTTTTTTATTTTAGCTACAAATGAAGGTATTTTTCTTGTTAAAATACACTAATTATTTAAGGTATTTTATTATGTGTGATAATTTTTGCAAATGAGTTTTTGGGGAGATAAATTTAATATTATTGCAGTGTAAGGTGATTACTCTAATCAAGTTGTTATGAATCACATAGTCTTCATAAAGATCGACGAAGGAGCAGACAAAGTGATGGTACATTTAACTTTTTTGCCTATTGTTTTTTCGATGAGTCTAACCTGCAGGCCTGTTAAGGCGCATCTTATTTCACGTAATTTAGGTTTTATTTGACATTAGTTTTACGACGGTTACACATCATTTCGAAAATTTTGAACACCTGTTTTTTATTCTCCTGTTTTTAGTTAGGACGAAATAAAGATATTTTATTGGCTGGACTTGAACAGCGACCTACGTAGCAGCATAATAACATTCCAACGGCTGCGCTCACGGCGTTTTCCCTTGGCCCAAGTGTGCGCGCTGACTTTTGCGCGATTCTCGGCGCGGTAACCCCAGTTCCGGTACTGCTTTACTCTGTGATGTGTCAAACTTTTTGCTTCCTACACTATCACAAGTTTTAGACTTAAAATAACAACCTACTTGTATATCAAATCATTCAGGTCGGAATATAAATGCATTGTGGTTCAGCATTAATTTTCGTGGTAGTATTTATTTTAGTAAATAATAAGTCTGAAGAGTTAATATTACTTTCGAATAATCAAAATATAAGTAGTGACGTAACTGCCAGGTCTTTGCAGTTGAAACATTTTTCGCCATTACATTGTACGTCTTCACGTTCGCAAAACATCATGAATTAGGCAGCCTGAAAATGAAGTTTAAAATAAAATCGCTCTCTCCCTGGTGTTTAAAAAAAAATCAATAAGACTTTCGGGAAAAAATACACATCAATCATAGACGTTTGCTGTAATCTGGTTGACATTATTCAATGTTTCATAAAAAAACTCGATTTTCGTCGTAAATATGAAATAATTTTTGTTTATTTTATCTGTTTACGTCAAATTGTGAATTTATTGCTCCCTCCTTCTGATCGCCTTGGGAGCCGGACATGTTGGACGATGCACGCTTTGCGTAATCCTTTTGTGTTGTACGCGTATGAGAGGACAATAAGCTGATTCTACTAGTGTAGTTTCAAGCTGAAAAATATTTGTGGTTCATAAGTCTTAAAATTGCAGCTCTAAAATATTAACTGGTTTCTTCTAATTATTGATACATCATGCTTCGTATACCCAACGGATTACGCGAACTTCGATTTCGCCGTTAAATATCTAAAAATTCGCGCCCTCAGCCTTTGTTGTGGCAACAACCCGCATACATGGGCGCGCCTACAGACTGTCGCGCGTGAACGCGCAGTGCGAGAACGTGCATTGTGAACGATTTTAAACACTTCATATCTTAAACTGTAGAGTACCTTAAACTGGGGTTGGCAAATTTTTAATTTCTACTTTTATAGATTAAAAGAACAGATTTTAATAATTTCAATCAATTTGTATGATTTATTTGATGATCACCTAAACACTACTCAATCACTAGGAAAAGGGATTTGATATAGTTTGAATCAAGCCATCAATCAAAACACTTTAATATTAGATTTTTCACGTTTTTAAGAAAAAGTGAGAAAAAAAAAATCACATCTTGAATTTTTTTTCATGATTTTTTCCACCATTTTTGCCAAATGACCAATGATGTATTTTTTGTTTTTATTCAAACAAAAAATCTGTTTTTAAAAATCAGTGATTTAAATCTGTCAATACTACCTTAATAAGGCCATTATTGCTGGTTTAAAAAAGGAGGGAATAGAGAAAATTTAAACTGAAACACAAGAGAGGTGACCTGTTTACTGAGAACTAGATGTCTTTGACATCAACGGCCATGTTACTCAGTCCACTGCAGACCCACATGTCTCCAAACAAAATAAAGTCATTATTACTTTTTATTGAATAGTTAGAATATTGAAAATTTAAACTGAAACACAAGAGTCAGAGAGGTGAACTGTTTGTTGAGAAGTAGACGTCTAGATGACTTACATCTTTGACATCAAATGCCATGTTACTCTGTCCACTGCAGACCCACACATCTCCAAATAAAACATCTTGGAGGACGATTTCCTCCCGGGTTCCACCAGACTCGGATGAGATGGTGATGGTGAAGGGTCCACCTGGGGTCTGGGGGTCAAGGGTCACACGCCATACACCATCTGTGGTGAAAGATGCTGTGGGGAAGAAATCAAAGTTGAGTTTTACCATAAATTTGCTATCCATATATTCCATGTAACCTTTATGGAATGGCCTGGGGGCCACCCATGTATAAATGCCGTAACCATGTGTGTACATCGACTTTATAAATGAACCCTAAGCTAGGATTTCTACAAGTTGTCAAATCGACCCTAAACGCGGAGTTACATGAACAAAAGCACCTAAAGCAAGGATTTTTTTTTGGTAATTTAGGTAAAACTAACAAATATTTTCTGAGATAAGGTGTGATTAATTTAAGATGGTCGATGAGTAGTACATCCAACCATACCCCAAAGCACAGATTCATCCAAAAAATACCCCCCCCCATTCCCCCAAATTAGGTATTTTGATAGGCTAAGTATGGATCCGCATTTTGCTTTTCAAAACTACCCTAAATTTGCATTTTCATGTACATGCATGGTTAAAGCATTAATACATGTATGGGAGGCTCTCCCCTCCCCCTCCGGCCCCTCCCCCGGGTGGAATGGTTTGGAATTTCTATCAAAGAAAGAAAGAAAAAAAGAATAAAACCACATGTAAGTGGTTTAACAATACACTAAATAACAGTGAGGAAACAATAATGGAGGATCATTACCTCTCTTTTAGACATATATAGCATCTCACAGGAAGTTTATTAGTCAACCCCAAAGTCTAATTTCGGTAGCAAAAATACAACTATCTGCAATGCATCAGTATTCAAATGTGTAGTCAACTCTAATCACCACTTTACATTTTTTTGAACAGTGGTATTATGCAAAATGCTCTTGAATAACTTACATGCACGTAAATAAAGAAAGAAAAAATAATTTAACTAAATAAATAAATGAATGAAAGAGTGAATTAATCAATGAAAGAAAGTATAAATGAATAAAAAAATACCTAACTTAAAAAACTTGCTTCTAATCAAGCATCATATCAAGCATTTGTTTGAGTCTCAAGAATACAGTGTGAATTATTGGAAAATTTGAAAAAGTTATATCCATTGATTGGAAATAAACACCTTCACAATATTTACTGAAATTTCAAATTACTGACAGTATTCTTTCAACAACATGAATCATACATGAAACTCACCAGTGCCAGCTGTTGCTGTGTACTTTTTGTCTTTGAAAATGAGTGTGATGTTGGCTCCGATATCAGAATAACCCCAGATGACTGCTGATGCTGGTTCCATCTGCAGCACCATGTGATCGGTGTAGTAGGTTGGCAAGCGGAACTTGTCAGCTGCAAATTGGATGGAAATTATAAAATATACAAAATAATCAGTTAATACAAATCAAGGCATATTGTGTTTAAGTAAATGATACAATAAATCAAATTAATTATACGTAAAATATATATATCAAACAATGAAATCACATAAATACATTTGAGATAAATCAATATACACGGAAACCTTGTTATAACGAGCTCAGACATAGCGAGGTTCCGCTTTTAACGAGGTATTTGTCTCGGTCCCGTTTTCATTTACATGTTTTTCAATGGAAAGAAGTGCCGTTTATAAATTATAGCAAGCTCGGTTATTGCGAGATTTCACTTAAATAACGAGGCATTTTTCTCAACCCATTAACAAAGTAAAACATAAGAAATTCACCCGGTTAAAATGAAGAATGGAAGTCGCACTGACCAAATTCTAATTTTTGGCAACGCAAAAATTGGCAAATTGTTTCAGAGCGCGATAGCTCCAATAAATTCCTCGTCTTGCCTCGGTAAAAATGTATAAGTCAAAATTTTTTTTTTTTTGGGGGGGGGGCAAGAATTACACTACACAGAAAGTTTCTTATTTACACGGAACCCGGCCTGATTATTAGGTCACATGGGCAACAAGGATCAATGGACTAGTCTAAACTAATCGCGGGGGGGGGGCGGGGGAGGAGGGGGAGGAGGGGGGGTATTTGCCATTTTTTTCGACAGGGGTGTGAGGCCAAGGCAAAAACCCTACTCATGTTTCTCAAGGGTCATTTTCAACAAATAGATCCAGCCATGTCTATGGATATTTTCGGAATGAAATATAAACCAGCCTTGGACTACGTATTTGCCACAGACAGTGTTTAATTAATTCACCAGTTTCCCCTGCCACTTGTTGCCAGTGCCCAGATTCTCGGATGTCAGAAAAGGGCCTAAGTATGTAAATATCTAAGGACTTCTTGTGAAAAAAGTAACCATTGGGCGGCGTGAGCAGAGTTACCCCTCCCTCCACCCCCCCCCTGTTTCATCAAAAAGGGCACCGCCGCCGCGCCCGGCCTGCCCGGTCGGTGCCACTGCAGAATGGATTTCTTTAAGTAACTTATGTCAGTGTTGCCACGATAAATATTGAATTATAATTACGTGCAGCTGCATCATTCACTGACAGCAAGCCACCAGATACGATGAAGAAAAACAATCCGAACACACGATCACAAAACATAATGACGAATTGAAGCCTCTCCGAGTCTCCGTCTATTCTGATGTTTTCAGTGTGTCGCGAGCTCGAGCTAGACACACAAGTACAAACGCACATACAACATCAACGCCCTCTGCCATCACGTGATGCCATTTAGTCAGGTGACCAGTAAATTCTGTCGGAATGGGCTTTGCCTTTGGCTGTGTGTGTAAAGAGCGAATTCGAATCCTGGTCTAAACGTCCTGATTTGAAACGATCTGACCTGTTGTTGTTCGAGATTAAGTGCTATTAATTTTCAAAAAATGTTGTGGCAGACTGTTTTCATCACGCTATTGTTCCCCGCCGGAATTTTTGCATGTGACCCGCTCCCAGGGGGCCAGTGTCATTACAAGGTGTACACCATACACGTGTATGGACTTTCAAAATAGACCCTAAACACGTATGCAGCTGCTGCATCTGCGCGGCGGCCAGCGCGGCGGCCAGCGCGGCGCACGGCTCGGCTACTCACACCTGCACCTACTACACTATGTGTGTGGTCTTGAGCAGAGCTGTACGGACCACATAGTATGTACGCCCAACACTGGGAAAAACAAACAAAGTTTGCACTGTGTGGTCGAATGATCCAGTCCCGTCAAAGCTGGACAAAATTTTGTTTAGGACACTGGGCAGAAATTTTGTAAAATTAAAAATGAAATTGAAGCAATGAGTCCTTCATTTTCAAGTAGATCTACTTAGTTTGAGGTCATTGCCAGGCATTGGTAAACTATCCATTTGGAGCAATATTTCAGTATAATTTTGTTTAGAAAGGTGAATTTCAGAGCACATTCTTGTGCCACGACTGCATGAAAACAACCACTGCACTCATTACTTTGTACACAAAAATATAGAGTTGTCCCCATGATGAGGCGTGACAGGAGAAGTAGCCAGTAGGGGCGCTGGTCTGTAAACAATGATTGTCCTCAAAAAAGCAAAGATTGTCCTCAAAAACAAAGACAATTTGTCATAAACTATGTCCTCATAAACTGAGATTGTCTTTGTTTATGAGGATCTTTTTTTCACCTTGCCCTGCGGGGCCTAGATGGCAGTTACGGGGCTTGAGACTGCTAAAAATAGATTTTCTGCCATCCGATACCCCCAGTTCACCATCTTTTTTATGACTCGTCCATCTTCCCTCCGTGTTTTGAAACCTGATATGTTAACATGGAGCTAGGGCACTCATTTTGTGTCGGCAAATTCCAAGGGGACTGACCTTTGCCATTTTTTCATGTGTGAAGAAGTCCTTTATGAACGGGGATGATTCTGGTAAGCAAAGACGATCTATGTCTATGGACCAGCGCCCCTACTGGTAGCTTGACTCTGTGTATGATTCTAAATACAAGGCCAAAAATTGCATTTTTAGATTTATATGAAATTTGTTCAGCTTTAATGAGCACATATACATCCAAATGTTTTAGTTCTGGTAAAGTTTGGTTTAACAGTTTTGTTTCTTAAATAAACATTCTAAAATTTTTAGGTTCTAGATTTTTGAAACCCTGTCCCATGCCTTCATACATAAATGAACATTTACTAAGAGGAGAATACAGACAGACTGCGTAAGGGGTAGTATAACATCTATTGCACTATACATCCCTTACTTGTATGGGTGCGTCCGAGTCCTGAACTGAGCTGCTGTGCCTCTTTTCATTTGTGAGCTTCGATCTTTTCCAACACACCACAGGATGGGGCTATAAGCTGGGGGGGGGGGGGGGAGGAGTATGCTCAGACCGACAAGTAAACAAGCAAAAAATATTTTAAAAAGGGTTCTCCAGCTCCGTGCATTATGTGATTATTGCAATAATCATAAAGTACCATCATATTTGCTGGTGTATTAACCGCACTTATTTTCCATTGGGAAAATCAGATAAAAAGGGGTGTAGTCACTATGGTGTGGTCACTGTGGTGTATTATACATGGGTACAAGCTAAAGTCCATTTAAAAAAACAACAACATTATTTCATGTAATTATTGTAGATTCACATGGTAATAGCTTTCCTAATTATTGTAGATTCACGTGGTAATAGCTTTCCTAATTGTTACCATTAAAACTAATAAAAATTAACTATTTTGTTTATCATATGTTTTTATAAAATTAAGCTTTTAATGCCGCATGCACCCGTGTTGCGTGTCCGCTCCAATGCCATGGCATACAGTCAAACCTGTCTCAGCAGCCACCTCTCTATAGCAGCCAGCCTGTCCATAGTGACCACTAAATTGATTCCCCAGCTGGGGAGACAAATCATGTGTTAAAGAACCTCCAAATAGATCCACGAGAGGGCACTGTTTCAAGATCCAATGTCTGAGAACATTGCAGGCTGGATGTAAGTCATTTAGCAGACGAGTGATACAAGATTGGAACAGTTTGCCAGAAGAGATTGTGGTCTTGACAGCAACAGACAAATTCAAAAAATATATTGACAAATATTGGTGGGGGCATCGATTTGATCTCCCATGACTCCACTCCTGTTGCATGCCCTGCTCAGTAAAGTACAGGTTAATTTCAGAAGCAGTGATCGGGAGTTACAGGCCGACGCCTTCTTCCTGTACCAGATGATGATGATGATGATAGAGCAGCTACCTGTCTATAAAGGCCACATTTTGGCTTGGGTGACCACTATAGACAGGTTTCACTGTATTGATATTGTGATGAATCTGGCATCTCATGCTACATGTACTTAAGGTGTCTGTAAAAATATCTAAAGCTAATATGATAAATTTATTTCCACACCATAACCATTTGTGCTCAGATTTCATCTAATTGAAGAAAGATGTATCAAAATACAGCTGCAAAATTTTGATCTGTGTGTTGCTTATATTTGGTCAAGCTTTACTGGTGTATGATTTTTGAAGTGGTACACTTTGATTCCAAAGCAAGTATTCATTTTTCACGTAACTCATTAATTATGTCTGGACAATAAAAGTCAAGCTAGCACCATTCAAAATTTGAAAAGTGTTAGCTGATGCCTTAAGGATTTGAAATTTACTTGACTGTTAAATGTGATTCTTTGTATACACTGAATGTCATTTGTGATATTTTCATCCAAACA